>JAADYH010000122.1:0-36118 GCA_023338125.1 Phytopythium aichiense
CGCGAGCCGCGGACAACTCGCACTTGCATGCCATGGCGGAAAATGGGGACTGAAGTCGGTGAGAAAACGATCCACTTAGCTGCGGAAGAAGGAGGGGACCGGGAGGCGGCACATTTGTTATAGCACATGGTGCCGAGTTTGGTTCTTTCGCTGATGGCTCGAGTCTGTTTCGAAGCGAGCAGCAGCTGCCCACATGGCGTGGCGTGAGTGACCAACCCATTGTTGCTGGATTCCTCTCGCTGCCTCAAATATTCGCCAATGAACAGACTCTGAGAAGGACTGGATGAGTGTCGTGAGCGGACGAAGAAGTGTTCTGATTGTCGGACTTCAAGCCCTGTCGACAAGCTTGGGCTTGGCTTGGCGTCGTCTCCTGACGCTTGGACCCACAGTACCAGAGTCGCACCACCAAAGCATTGTGCAGCAGATTTGTTCCAGCGACGTGCTTCGGGGTCGTTCATCCCCCATCGACAAGCATACGTGCGCGGGACGTGGGCCTGGACGTGCAACGGTTGGTGCTGCCCATGCCGCCATCGAGGCCCGAAGAGCCCCCGACGGACCGATCATTCACGAACTCGCCACCATGGCGGCGTAGCGGCTTCGGTTGCAGGAAGAAGACGACCCTGGACCATATCGGGGAACGGCATCGGACTCGCCGCACTCGACGACATCGGCATCGACGAGTCCAAGATCTCCAGCTTCTCGAGCCCACCGAGGAGAGTCGTGGGACCAGCCTGTCGACGCGCGTGCAGGACGGCGTCGAGCGCATCGCAGAAGCTCATGGTGTACCTCATTGTGATCCAATGACGTCTTGGTATGACTGTGAACCGACGCAAGAGCGCTTCGAAGACATGTTGGTGCTGCTTCCCGACTGCGAGCGCCGCGGTCGGCCGGGGCCACCGTGAACTCGGAGGTGGACATCCAAACGAAAGAGCAGCCGTCCAAGAAGAAGATCGAGGAGATGCGGAAGTTCCGGAATCCCAAGCTCGCGAGCAAGAAGGTCGTACTCAGGTGCACCCGGCACGTCTTGCGCGGCACCAACAGTCGATGCAAGGCAAACTTCTGGAACCGAGACGTCAACGTCGCGAGGAACATGCTGGAGCTGCTGAGGAGCGGCCTGAAAGGGAGGCTCGGCGAAAGCAGGCTGAAGGCGTTCAAGCGGGACGACCATTGAAGCAGGCAGAACAAGAACACGTGAGTGGAAAGACCGGGAATCATGCGTTGCAGGGAGACATCGCCACTCACGTTCACACAGCCGAAGCAAAGCGAGACCCGTAGGATTCGCAGTGTTTCATTCTAACGAGTTGTGTAAAATTCCTCTGGATCATACAGGGTTCCGTAACCAAACGGAAGCAAGCAGGTCGATGGTCGTCTTCAGATGATTGATCGGCCCTCGCATTTGCTTCACATGGAATGTGGACTGTGCGATGGCGATCTGAAACCTGCGAACTGCAGGTCGAAGTGGCCGCCATCGTGGCAGGGCCTCGGTGGTTGCATGAGCAGCATTGTCGGTTGAGAGGTATAAAATGGCATGCGAAACTCCTCAGCCCGCCAAAACGTAAGCTGATTCGCTGAAAAGTGTTGGGAAACACCTTTTCAACAAATCAGCGAGTGGCTGCTATTTTTTGGGTCGCCCACGGCTCGATCGCAAAGCGGAACGGCCGACAGCAGAGGCGACGGGCCGCAGCGGACGGGCGCGGAGCGAGCGAGCGAGCGAGTGAGCGCGCAGGGCAGACACTTCGGGATCGGCGCCATCGACGAGAGACCTCGAGCAGCAGCTACAGAGCCAGCGGTGACCGCCCAGCGCGCCTTCGAGCAGCAGCAGTATCACCAGCAGCATGTCGGACGACGCTCCCCAGGGTGAGTTGCATGCGTCCCTGGGCTCTAGCAGGTGGCGGACGCGTGTGGTGCTGACTGCTTGTGTGTGACGCGGACGGAGCAGACGTGGAGCCGGTGGTGGCGCACGAAGAGGTCCCCGGCGACGAGGCGGCTCCCCCGCAGGAGGAAGAGCCGCCGCGCGAGGCGGAGAGCAAGGTGAGGAGCAGACGGAGGAGGCCCCCGCGTCGCTGTCTGCGCGTGGATGCAGCGCTAACCGAACCGAATGGATGTGCTGGATCAACCACCAGGCGGCCAAGGTTGAGGTCGAAGCGCCCGCCGAGAAGGAGGCGCCGGCCGAGGAGACGCACGCCGACAGCAAGGACGAGGCGCCGGTCGCCGCGCCGTCGGGAGACGCGAGCGAGCCGCCCGCCGCCAAGGCCGCGCCGGAGGAGGAGACGCCCGCTGCCAAGGCCGCGGCCCACGAAGAGGTCAAGGCGGCG
This sequence comes from Phytopythium aichiense, assembly GCA_023338125.1. Taxonomy (NCBI): domain Eukaryota; phylum Oomycota; class Peronosporomycetes; order Pythiales; family Pythiaceae; genus Phytopythium; species Phytopythium aichiense. The sequence goes on from JAADYH010000122.1 coordinate 2,316, forward strand.
GAGCAGGCAGCCGAAGCGGCGCCGGCCAAGGCGGACGTGCACGGGCTGCCGATCCGCGCGTACCTGGACCAGACGGTGGTGCCGATCCTGCTGCAGGGCATGTCGTCGCTCGTGCGCGAGCGCCCGCCCAACCCGATCGAGTGGCTCGCCGCGTACCTGATCAAGAACAACCCGCAGGGCCCGAGTGCCGACGCCAAGTGATCAGGAGAGAGAAGAAGCAGGAAGAGAAGGCGGCGATGCTTGATCACGCAGCAGGGCAAGAGATATAATAAGTGCTCGCATCCTCTTTTCAAAGACGTGGCCTCTATATTCTCCACTCGGCCGCTCCTCTTTCCACTCGTCCATTCACCCTCGGTCCTCGGCCGGCTTCTCTCTTCGCTAGCACTACCCTCTGCAGCGGCATTGCCACCGATAACGGCAGTGGTGATCGTTTCCAGTCCCCGACGCCGACGGAGCGCTCAATCGCCACGGCCGCCCCCAGGAGCGCCAGGTCCGCCTCGTCCAGGGTGGTAACCACCGCGTCCACCTCGGCCGCGACCGCCGCCGCCACGACCGCCGTAGCCGCCACGACCACCACCGTCACCACGACCGCCGCGGCCTCCGTTGTCGTATCCACGGCCGCCACGACCTCCTCGCCCGCCGCGGGAGCCGACGCTGCCGCGACCGCCGCGTCCACGCCCGCGGTTCGCTTGCCGGTCTGTCCATGAATTCATCAAGAGGAACGCACGTGAGTCAGAGTTGGACGGCAGGTCAGAGCGCAGGGTCGAGGCTCAGCAGACGCACCGCGCTTCGAGAAGTCTTCTTCGTTCACCATGTCGAGGATCTCGTTGGGCACGCGGATGTACTTGATCGTGTTGCCGCGGATGTAGCATTCGGGCATCTTCCAGAAGCGGTCGCCGTCCTGGAGGCGCAGCAGCGCGTGTGAGGCTTCGGCACAGGCGCCAATCCACACACCAACCACATGCACATGCAGCAGAGACGCACCTTGGACGTGCAGATGACTTCGCGCAGGTTGACGTTCATCCATGTGTCGCAGTTGACCAGGTGCCCGTTGTACGTGTCCCCGTTCTTGAGCTCCACGAGCTACCGCACACACACACACACACACACAGCACGCGTCAGGCGTCCGCCCCTCCGACACGAGCGCGGGCCACTCGGCGCGATCGTTACCATCGGGTGGCCTTGCGCCGTCTTGAGCAGCGACAGCGGCAGCTGCAGCGCGCCGGAGACGGCAGAAACGGCCACAGAACACGTCAGAAGTCTCTGCTACCCGGTGGAACGCGCCAATGCTCGCCACAGCGCCGCCAAGCGCCGCGACGGCCGCCCACGCACCATGATCGTCGGCGCTCCTGGTGTTCCTCCTGTTCCTTGTTGCGACGGCTCCTTTGGAAGGAAGGTGGGAGTGTGGTGCCCAAATTAAGTTGGTACACACTAGTTGGGGACTTCTAGTCGCAGTATTCTGGGTGGACGGCGCCGTGTGGGAAAAAGAAACGAGCGACATTTGCGCAGAGAAGGTCAAGAGGAAGAAGCCGTAGCGAGGTAAGGCGGCGTGGCGGCGGTCTCTCGGCGTCTCCTGCGTCCCCGCGGCTCCCCCGCCGTGCGGTGATCTGTCCGCATGTGTCTCCTCTCGTTCCCCCCTCGATCCGCGCCGCTCGCGCTTCCATATCGACTCGTGGGCGTCGCAATGCGCGGCGCTCGCTGGCGCGGCGCTTTGTTGCCGTTGGGCATACAAACTCGCCGTGAGCGTGAGCTTCCACGGCGCGGATGGAGGAAGAGAGGGACGCGACGGGGGGTTCCTGGAGGCGGTGGAGGCAAGCGAGCAACTGCCCATGCTAACGCTGCGTGCTGTGCTGGTCGCGAGCAGTCGAAGCAGCATGTCGGAGCAGGTGCACGCGGACGCGGCCAACGGCGAGGAGAAGAAGAAGGCCGAGGCCATCACGATCCGCGTCAAGGACCAGGTGTGTGTGTGTGTCTGCACATGTAACTAACTGGCTGCGTTGCTGCTCCTCGGCGACTGACTGCTGTCGCTCTGGCGGTGTGGCAGTCCGGCGAGGAGACGTTCTTCAAGGTCAAGCCTAACACCAAGATGGAGAAGATCTTCAGCGCGTACGCGCAGCGCAAGGGCGTCCCGCCCAACGCGCTCCGCTTCCTGCTGGACGGCACGCGCATCAGCGGCGACCAGACGCCCAAGATGGTGCGTGCGCTGCCGCTCTCTTCCTGTCTGTGGCGGCTCGAGACTCACCGGGGACGGCGTGTGGGATGTGATGTGGTGCAACAGCTCGAACTCGAGGACCAGGACCAGATCGACTGCGCGCTGGAGCAGGTGGGCGGCTCCGCCCGCGTGTAAACCACCGCGCGTCTTCCCGCCCTCTTCATTCGCGTCCTCCTCGTTGGCTGCGCGCGTCTCCAGTCGGTCCGATCGTCCGCGGAAGCGGTAACGAGATGCGAAAGGTAGCGACGAGTCCCGCGTTGTTGGGTTGAGACCCCACGAATGAAGCAAAGGCGTCTGGCTCCCAGTGGTTTCCCCGTGGTCCCCAGTGTGCTGGTTGGTGTTGGCGGCGCGCGCGTTCCATGTTAGGCTAGTGCTTGCGCAGCCAGGACGGCGGGTTGGCCGGGATGGTGACCAGGTCCGTGTCGAACAGCTCGATGAACTGCTCGTTCTGCAGCCGCACCTTGCTGCCCGCGAACCGCCGGTACTCCTCGAAGATGGACGACAGGTGCCACTGCTGGATCTTGCGCAGACACCCGACCACGGCCCCTGCCGCCACCACAGACCGATGGACCGACCGTCCTGCCTGTTAGTCCTCATGAACTCACACGACTGACGGACAGAGTGGACGGAAGGGAAGCATACGCACGCACCGGTGCGGTCGCGGCCGAGGTGGCACGTGATGAGCAGCGGGTAGCTGGCGCGGTCGAGGATGACGTCGAGCGCAGCGAGCACCGTCTCCTCGGAGAGCGGCTCCCAGGCCTTGCGGCGGCTCTCCATGCGCGTGTTGCCACCCAGGAAGAGCAGCCGGATCTCCTGCTCCTCGACGAAGCTCTGGAACTGCGGGTTGGGCTCCTCCAGCGCCAGGTACACGATCGTGCGCAGGTTCAGCCGCTCCAGGAAGGGGAAGTTGAGCTCGTTCGGCTGTCCCGACCGGTACAGGTCCTCCTCTACCATGCCGTAGTTGACCGGCGGGATGAAGTACGACATGCCGGCCCACGGCGGTCCCGCACCTCGCTTTGCTCCGAGATCGGCGAGCGGGTCAGTGTCGTCGTCAAGCACCGCCGTCCAGAATGACTGCTGGGGTGGTCCACACCATGACGTACACTCTGTCATTCAAAAACCCAACAGCCCAAACACCCATTCATCCTCTTGCGTCATCCTGGCCGCTTCAACCTGGTCGCTTCAACCTGACCGCTTCAACCCGATCGGTGTCATTGGTCATCGAAGACCCATGGCGTCTCCGACACGCCTATAAATACGTCACTGCAACTCCGTCGCGTGTTGGCAAAGCACGTGCCTGCTGCGACCAGCGGACACCAGCAGCGACCTTGCCACACTGACGTATTTTGGGGCTGTCCAGCGACCCCGCGGATCTCTCCTTCATCCAGACGCTCGGAGACTCATGGCGCCAGCATGCGTCGCTCGCGCGAAAGCAACGCTTGGGAGCCTCTGGCGGGTGCTGCAGTTCGAGCACCATGGCGTCTATTCGCTCGAGCGCGCGCAGCTGCTGCTGAGCTACCTGCGCGAGCACTCCATCGAGCTCAAGACCCCGCTGACCCTCGTGCTGACGCCCGTGCCGTGCGTAGTTGCGCTCACGCTCATGGACTGCATCCCGCTGCAGGATCCGTCGCGAGGCGCGGAAGCGAACGTCGGCTTTCTCGTTCGCTCGCTGCTCGCGGTCATGGGGTACACGGGCTTCATCGTGGGCCAGATACACGTCTGCGTGCCCAACCTGCTGCGCATGCGCAGTCTGCTGTGGATCGCCCCGCTCGTCGCGGCTGCCACCAACGGCGCCAACTACTTGATGAGTCTCTGGATCGGCTTCCCACTACCCTTCACGCACGTCTTGGGGCTCGTGCCGTGGGTCTCGAGCCTGCTCATGAGTCTCTGGATCGCGATCGGCAGCGAGGGGAGACACAGCCAGACCGTGCGCCGCGCGTTCAACGAGCACGGCGCGCTCATCATGGCGCAGTCGTCGCTGGGCGTCGTGTACCCGCTCTTCTACCGCCTATTCCTCGTCTCAAGCCCGACGGCGCAGTTCTTCGTGGTGCTGCTGCTGCCGGTGATCAAGCTTGCCATGAAGTTCCGCATCCACCAGGTGACGCCGCACATCCAGGACTTGCAGCCCGTGACGCTCACGTTCAACGCCGAGGTGTTCAACTCGCTCTTCACCGCCAGCTGCATGCGGGGCTCGAGCTCGACGGTCACAAGCATCGCGCTCATGAGCATCGACTTCCTGCACTCAACCTACTGCCTCGTGCGCCTCAACGGGCTCGTGGCGAGCGTCGAGCAGCTCGGCATGCAATTCAAGGTGTCACGCGAGCAAATGCTGCCGGCCGTCGCGCTGCTGGCCAAGAAAATCCCTCAGGAAGTCTGGGAGGTGCATGGAGTTCCGACGAGAACGCACGGTGATACCAAGCTGACGGCGATACAGCCCATGAAAGTGCCTGGGAGTGAATCCAGCAAATCGTCGGCGTCGACTTCTGCGGTCTCCACGATGTCAAAGTTGTTCACGAAGACGACGAGAGTGCTGCCACATGAGAAGCAGCAGCCTTTTCGCTCCGCTGGCCTTGTCAGTTATCCACACGCCGTCGTACCGACCCCACCACTGTCCAGCAGCAGTAAAAAGCAGGATGCAGCAGCCTCCGCGGCCCCCGAGGGGCTTGACACCGCCGTTGAAGACCAAATCCGCTGTGCTCGACGGGTGCTTGCCGTCTTCCGTCGTACGGAGTACCTGGTGCTGGTGGAGTACACGGAGGTGATCGTGCCAATGGTCTATGGTGCGTCCACCGCGCTCCTCTCCTCTCGTGTGTCGTCGCGCTCTAACGCTCGGTCCGCTGATGATCCGGCCAGGCACATACCTGTCGCTGAGCTACAACCTGCCAACGCGCGCGTACTACTCTCTGCTCAAGGACCTGGACGAGTCCGAGATGCGACGCGTCGTGACCAACATCTACCTGTACGGACTGCTGCAGCTGCTTTCGTTCGTGCTGCTCAACTTTGTGCTGCTGCGCCGACTCCGCATCGCCGCCCACCACCAGGTAATCGCCGCATCGTTGACGGCTGCAGCGTCATTGACAGCACTGACGACCACCTGTGCGGCTGACACTCAGGTCGCATTCGTGCTGCGCGAGCACTGGCAGTTCGTGCAGTGCAACCTCGTGCTGTGGATGGTCTACACGATCCAGAGTTCTCTCGAGCACGTCGGTGCGTCAGATCTACTGTGTGCTCTGGTCGTGGCGATGGCGTTGGTGCTCACGCTTCTCTGTCTTTCAACGTTCGTACAAGAGCAGGTATGGACTACAGCTTTCAGTTCGTCTGGCTCAAGAATGCATCATCGTCGTCATCGTAATGATGAACATCCGTCAAGGTGGCGTTCCGTAGTCCGTCATGGCTGTACTTGGTGGACAGTGTGTGTTGGTGATGCCAAACATCGCGACTTGCAACCTCTTCGAGAAGTCTGTGTCTTTTAGATGGAGATATGACGAACTACGCGCTCGGTTCCTTGTGCAGCCACGCGAACTTGAACGTGTAGTCGGTCCCTGCGCCAAGCAGTCACGTCATGAGCCAAGCAACGCGCAAGTGTTTCCCTGTGATGTGAACCCACGCACCGACGTGCTCGAGCGACGACTGCAGCGCGTACACGACCCACAGCACGAGGTTTGCGTGCACGAACCGCCATTGCGTCTGCAGCGCAAACGCGAGCTGGCCCGGCGCGGGCAGGCGGAACTTGTACACGAGCACCATGTTGAGCAGCACGAGCGACACCAACTGCAGCATGCCGTAGAACCCAATGTTGCCGACGGTGGCCAAGAATGTGGCCTCGTCCATCTCGACCATGTACGGGAAGTACTTGCGGTTCGGCAGTCGGTAGATGGTGTTCAAGTAGATGCCTGCAGTCAACAAGAGCATGTTAGGTGACCTCCAGATTCTACAAGCCAATGAAGCAGAGCGAGACTCACAGTAAACAATGGGGACGATCACCTCGGTGTACTCGACGAGCAGCAGGAACTCGGTGTGGCGCAGCACCTTGAGCGTCTCCTTGACGAACTTCTTGCGTTCCTTGAGGCTCAGCCGCTCGATCGATCGGCTCATGATGACGAGCTCCGGGTCATCCCCCGCACTGGACGCCTCATTGGGAAGAGATGGAGGCGACACCGCGCTCTGCTTCAGCTCTGGGTGCTTGGACGGAGATGCCAAAGAGACTGGAGGCCCATTGTCCGTCTGAGAAGCCGGAGCGGGGGCAACAGCGCTGGCATGAAAGGTCCCGGCGGTGCTGTGCCTGACGGTCAGGATTCGCTGCATGGGGAACTTGCGAACGACGGGCGAGTGGTCTGGCGGTGGCTCCGAGGTCGCCTTGGCGTCGACCACCCGTCTGGCCTCGCCGGCGAGTGCGTCCTTGTTCGGGTACCCGATGGTGCTGATGGGCGTGCGGCGCCAGAGCAGGATGTCCGGGTTCGCGTGGATGATAGCGGTCGCCACGTGTAGCATCTGGTCGCGCGAGACGCCCATCTTGGCGCTCAACTCGTCGACGTGCGCCATGAGGTCGCGCAGAGAGTAGAGCGAGAAGGTGGCCCCCAGGAAGTCCATGACCATGAGCGCCACGCTGGTCGCCAGCGAGTTGGCGTTCTGCATGCAGCAGGACACGAACAATGCGTTGAAGACCTCGACGTTGAACGTGACCATGACGGGCTGGCCGTCCTCCATGTACTTGGTGAAGTGGTTCAGCAGGTACTTCTCGAGCAGCTTGATGACCGGCAGCACGGGCGTGAAGAGGAACTGGCCGGTCTTGTCGCTCTTGAGCATGAGGAAGAGATGGTAGAAGAGCGGGTAGACGACTGCGAGGCTCGAGGACACGTAGATGGCCGTCCCGAGCTTTTTGAGGCCGAGACCCACGCGCGGGTCTCCGCGGCATTGTTTGCCCATGTGAAGCCAGAGCGCGATGCCGATGAGCGAGATCCAAGGCACGTTCATGACCAAATAGGCGAACGGGAGCGGGAAGCCGATGGTCGCCGACAGCGCAAAATGGATCCCGATATGGGCAGTCGCGATCGCCACCGTCATGAGTAGGATGCGCGTCCAAGACTGCGGCAGCTGGCGCACGCAGTAGTGCACGTGGGACAGCACCGCGAGGGTGAAGGCCGCGATGACGATCCACGCGCGCACCCAGTAGGCGTAGTTGGCCGTGGCGCCAGCACTCGGAGCCGCCAGCGGGATGCTATCACACAGCAGCACGATAAAGAGCGTCGGCAGCGCCATGACGGTGATTACGAGCGAGTTGTGGAACAGGTTGGAGCGCGAGACGTAGTGGCGCAGCAGCTGCAGGCGCTCGAGCGAGTAGAATCCCTTTTGCTCGATGTGCAGCGAGTCCCAGCATATCTGCACCAGCTCCCAGACGCGCGATAGAGACGCCAACATGGCGACCATGATGGTGACGGTGGTGGTGGGGACGGTGCTGATGAGGGAGTCCGGAGTGAATTTGGCTTTGCAGCAGAACGAAACGAACGTTGAGGGGTGCGAGCAAGCGAGAAGGAGAAGGCTATTTCTACTGAGGGCGATGTGAAACGTCAGACGCTTGGAACGACGCTGGACGGTGGCTGTCAACCTGCACTGGAGATTGGAGCGGACAGACTTGGAGATATAAATGTTGCGTCAGCCTCCTGCTCTTCCTGAATTTCGGTGATCACTGGCCCTTGTCATGCAGCCACGCGAACTTGAAGGTGTAGTCCGTCCCTGCATTGGGAGAGATGCGCATCAGAGCAGTCAGTGAGAGCATCAGATGACAGAGCATAAGGTTGGGACAGCAACCAGCTGCCAACGTACCGACGTGCTCGAGTGGCGACTGCAGCGCGTACACGACCCACAGCACGAGGAACGAGTGTACACACTGCCACTGCGTCTGCAGCACGAACGCGAGCTGGCTTAGAGCCGGCAGGCGAAACTTGTACACGAGCACCATGTTGAGCAGCACGAGCGACACCAACTGCAGCATGCCGTAGAACCCAATGTTGCTGACGGTGGCCACAAACGTGGTCTCGTCCATCTCGCGCATGAACTCGAAGTACTCGCGGTTCGGCAGTCGGTAGATGGTGTTCAAGTAGATACCTGCGGTCAGCAAGAGCATATTAGGTAACTTCCCGTTCATCAAGCCAATGGTCCAGAGCTCAAACCGAGACTCACAGTAAACAATGGGGACGATCACCTCGGTGTACTCGACGAGCAGAAGGAACTCGGTTCGGCGCAGCACCTTGAGTGTCTCCTTGACGAACTTCTTGCGTTCCTTGAGGCTCAGCTGCTCGATCGCTTTGGCCAACTCCAAGCGTCCACAAGTATCTGTCGTGGCCGCGGTTGCTGGAACCACCGCGTTGAGCTTATACGACGCATCGAGCTTGTGTGACGGCAACTTGGACGGCGAGCCCGGTCCGTTCGGGTCCTGAAGGTCAAGTTGGTTCTCTGATGTCGGAGAGACAACACTGCCCGGCAGTCGGTTAACCGACAGAATCCGCTGGTGTGGGAAGGACTGAAGAACTGGTGACGCATGGTCTGAGATCGACATTGGCGTGACACTCGAGTCGTCTACCTTGCGGGACTCACCAACCACCGCGTGTCTGTTGGGGAAGCCAACGATGCTGATGGGCGTGCGGCGCCACTGCATCGCGTCCGAGTTGGCGCGGATGATGGCGACCGCCACGTGCAGCATCTGGTCGCGCGAGACACCCATCTTGGCGCTCAGCTCGTCGATGTGTGGCATGAAGTTGCGCAGTGCGTAGAGCGAGTACATGGCACCTAGGAAGTCCATGGCCATGAGTGCCACGCTGGTCGCCAGCGAGTTGGCGTTCTGCATACAGCAGGACACGAACAACGAGTTGAAGACCTCGACGTTGAATGAGATCAGTGTCGGCTGCATGTCCTCCATGAACTTGGAGAAGTGGTTCAGCAGGTACTTCTCGAGCAGCTTGATGACCGGCAGGAGGAACGTGAAGAGGAACTGGCCGGTCTTGTCGTCCTTGAGTAGCAGGAAGAGATGGTAGAAGAGCGGGTAGACGACCGCGAGGCTCGAGGACACGTAGATAACGATGCCATAACGCTTGAGATCAGAGCGGACGCATGGGTTGCCGCGGCACACCTTCCCCAAGTGGAGCCACATGGCCGCGCCGATGAGCGAAATCCACGGCACATTCATGACCAAGTAGCCGAACGGGAGGGGGAAGCCGATGACCATCGACAGCGCGATGTGGATGGCGACATGGCCACTCGCGACGCCCGCCGTCATAGTCAAAACGTGCGGCCACAATGGTGGCAGGTGGCGGACGCAGTAGTAGACCTGGCCGAACACCGCCATTGTGAAGGCCGCGATGACGATCCAGGCACGTGCCCAGTAGGCGTAGTTGGCCGTGACGCCAGCGCTTGGAGCCGCCAGCGGGATACAGTCGCACAGCAGGATGATGGAGAGTGTCGGCAGCGGCATAACCGCGACCACTAGCGAGTTGTGGAGCGAGTTGGAGCGTGAGACGTAGTTACGCAGCAGCTGCAGGCGCTCGAGCGAGTAGAATCCCTTGTGCTCGATGTGCAGCACGCCCCACAGTCCCTTGGTCCGCGCCAAGGCCCGCGACAAGCAAACCCACATAGCCGTCGCGCGGTGGTGTCTGTTCTCTGTTGACGACGGGAAGTCCGTTAGTGCTGCTGCAGCACCACCCATGTGGGTTGGCGCTTGGCATGGATCTATTTCTGCCTCGACCTTGAGCTTCTGTGGTCGCATTCTCACCCGTTTCTCGTGACGGAGGCGCTCGACCTGACTCCAGCTGCGGCTTCTCGTCCCTTGTGGGCATCGATAAACGCTCGAAGGAGAACGACGAGGCCCTGTGCCCACAAGCGGCGGCGTTCACCAGCACCCGAGAGGATTGAAAACAGGAAGCATTCGTCCATGTCAATTGATCCCAGAAGGCGCGTCGTTTCGCGTCGTTTCGCGTCCCACCATAACCCTCCAAAGTCTTGCGAATACATATGCGGTTCACAGTAAAGACTGATAAAGTTCGCACATGCGAACCTTATGACAAGTGAACTTTACCAGCCGAGGAAGCGCGTCGTGGGTGGCGCTGGCGCACCAGAACCGCAAAGCTCCAAGTGCCGGACCGCCCGACTGCCTCCGCTCCTCTTCGCCCGCCCGCCGCCCGCCCGCCGCCCGCTCCCCGCCGCCGCCGCGATGTTTATGCTCAAGAAGAAGAAGCCGCAGGTGGACACGACCGCGCAGCTCAAGGCGGTGGCCTGGGACCTGGCCAAGATTGCCGTCGTATTTATCGGCATCCGCGCCGCGTCCGTCGTGCTGAACCCTGAGAACTAGGCGGCCGCGACCCACAGACCCACAGTCGACGACGCGAGCGCCTTCTCCCTCTCCAGTAGACGATAGCAGCGAGCGCCGAGAGGCCGGCAGTGCCGCTGGTAGTAACGAGGCAGACGCAATACACCCGTGAGTCTCTCGTCGCTCATGCGCTGCTGGTGCTGCGCTTGACGCATCAATGTGAGGGGCAAGCAGCTTGCTACAAGTGGTGCAAAATATATATTCCGTTTTGCTGATTGATGGATCGATTGATCGCCTTGGCTCGCCTCGTGGTCGACGGCGCAATCGGGGACACTCTAATGGGCTGACTCGCAGTACTAAGGCGCGTCTATTCCTCGTCGGCCTCGGCCTCCTCGTCGTCCATGTCCTCGTCCTCATCCTCGTCCTCGGCGCGGTTGAACGCCTCTAATGCCACGTTGCACTTGTCCACGAGCACGTTGAGCGCCTCGGGCAGCAGCTCCTCGGGCTTGATCATGCCGACCGACTCGACGCTGAAGATGAAGTGGTCGCTCTTGCGGCCGAGCAGCAGCCGATCGTTCCACTCGGGCTCGCGGATGCAGTTGCGGCACATGGTGCAGCTGCGCGCGTCCTTGACCACGGCCGTGGGCACGCCGCCCAGGTCCTCAATGTCGAACACGCCCGTGGGGCACAGCGTGTCCTTGAGCTTGCGCGCGTCGTCACCCGTCACGGGCTGCTTGAACTCGAGGTGCGGCATGAGGCGGTACGAGGCCGTCGCCACGGGCGAGAACTTGGCGTGGTCCTTGCCCACGCCCTTGCGGCAGTGCGCCTCGAGCGCGATGCTCTGCCCGGGACGCAGCTTGGCGATCAGAATGTCCTCCGACACGGGCCGGATCGACCCGAAGCGCTCCTCCTGGTTGCCCTGCGGCACCCACTCGAGGTCCCGCGAGTAGACCGTCGCGTGCTGCGCCTTGCTCGGGTCCTTCGGGTGCGCCGGGTCGGCCGTGCACGTCACGTCGAGCTTGAAGACGATCGTGTTCTCGTCCGTGGCCTCGGCCTCCTCGTGGTCCGGGAACGCCTGGAACTCGCGCGGGTCCACGTTGAGCGGCACGAGCCCGAGGCGGTGCGCGAGCACCTCGTCCTGGATGATGGACGAGTTGTTCCAGATGTACACGTGCTCGATGGCCATGGTGGGCACCTCGGCCAGCAGCACGCGGCGCAGCGCGTTGGCCACGGACGCGTCCACGCCGAGCAGGTCGAACACGATCTCGTCCTCGCTCAGGCTCTGGATCTTGACCTTGACGCGCTTCTTGAACTGCTCCACGAAGTCATAGCTGCTGCCGCTGTCCGTGTCCGGCTGCAGCAAGGCGTCAAGGCGGCAACGCCATCCATATCAGTGAGGTGAGACCGTCCCCAGAGGCGCTGGCGACGTACCACGTGCGGCGCGTCCACGCCGACGCGCACGATCTTGGAGCTCGACGGCTTGGCCATGGCTGCGGAGGCGCTGTGTGTGTGTGGAGACCGGTGCAGACGCAGAGGAGGCGGCGCTCAGAAGAAGAGTCCGATGCCAGGCAATGGAGTCGAGTGCTGGAGCGCCAAGCGACACCAACCAGGTCGGCCGGCCAGCCATTCCAGGAGATAAAACCTCGAGGAGGGAGAGTAAAACCTTGTTAGAGGCACCGAACAGACATCAAGTTGGTGGTGCGAGGGGTGCCACAAGTGGCCCACAACCGCCATCACCACAGGAACGGAGTGACAAAAGACGAAGAAAAAACTGGCGAAAGGCGTAGGTGAAAAGGAGAAAAGGTAGTCCACGTTCTCATGGGTGGTGTTGGAGATCCATGTGACGGCACTTGAAGCGGGAGAAGGTGTTCGTGCTCGGTCGAACTCCACAGGCTCCAGTTTGACACACGCAGTCGTCTAACCGCAAGGCAAGCAGGTGAAAGACCGAGAGAAAAATGTCAACCGCGTGCCTCTTTCTGTTCTGTTGCCGTGTCCTCCTCCTCTCCTGCTCAATTGTCTCCGCCACCGCCCCGTGCGTGTGTCCTCCAGCGCCTCCCCGCAGGCGGCGGCCACTGCGATCGTCTCCCGCCTAATCATCGCAGGCACGCGCCTTCTACACGGAGCGTTGAGCGAGGAGAGCCCGGGCGAAGGAGCGTCAGGTCGGGTGGGCTGGCTGCCTCCCTTGTTTACTTGGTGTACGTGATCTTACGGGTCTTGAGCGGCGCCCACTTGACGCGCTTGTAGTAGCCCGTGAGCAGCACCATGGCCGTCAGCGCGATGGCCGACTGCATGCCCAGCTTCTTCCGCTCGTCGTGCTCCGGCTCCGAGGCCCACGCGAGGAAGACCGACACGTCCTTGGCCATCTGCGCCGTGGTCGCGGGCGTGCCGTCCTCGTACTCGAGCTGCCCGTCGTTCAGCTGGCGCTCCATGGCAATGGCGCCGCCGCCGAAGTACGGGTTGTAGTAGAGGCCCGGCAGCAGCTCCTTGCCCTCAGGCGGGTCCACGTAGCCCGTGAGCAGCGCGAACAGGTAGTCCGCGCCGCCGGGGCGGCCCTTGACGATCAGCGAGAGGTCCGGCGGGATGGCGCCGTTGTTGGCGGCGGCCGCAGCCTCGTCGTTGGCGTACGGCTTGGGCAGCGGGTCCGACAGCTTGCCGGGGCGCTCAAACATCTCGCCCTCATCGTTGGGGCCGTCCACGACGTCGATCTCGGCGGCCAGGGCCTTCAGCTGCTCCTCCGTGTGGGTCACGCCCACCAGGTTGCGGAAGCTGATGCGCTCCAGGCTGTGGCACGTCGAGCACACCTCCTTGTACACCTGGTAGCCGCGGCGCACGCTCGCGTAGTCGAACGACGACAGCGGGCCCTTGTGGTCGAAGCCGTACGGCAGCGCCTCGATCTGGTCGCCGCTGAAGGCCGTCACGCCCGTCAGCACGGACCCGCCCAGCAGAGCGCCGGCGCTGACCTGTACGCCATCGCAGTTGCAGTCGCAGTCGCAGCAGACAGCAAGCAGCAGAGTGAGCGACCAATCCAGGCATACCAATTATACTCGTTGGGCGGACGCGTTTTGGTGGTGCAGGCTGCCGGCGGAATCTGAACCAGTCGCCCGGTCGAGACGCCCACCACCACCACCACCTCCTCCATGCCCCACCGCCACCGACCACCACGGACATACACCGAGAGAGAGAGAGACCCACCTTGGCGGCGCGCTGCACGAACGTCGGCACGCGGTTCATCGTCGCCACCACTCTTTCTTGCTCTGCCTGTCGATGTCGGGCTCTGTCTGAGTGAGTGACCGGCCCCCTTGATCGAGCGGCTCGGAGCTCCCCACCGCACGGCCGCACCCTCCAAACCCCAGTTTGGGGGGTCAGGGACGCAAAAAACACGCAGCGCGAGGTTTTATGAAAAACCCTAAGGTTTTACCACCGATTTGTTAGGTGCGGCGACCTAAACTAAAATCATCAATACTCCGAAATTAAGATATACCACCGTGTTTTGCTGAAATGTATGCAATAGACACCCTATTGAAAAAGCAGTACTTGCCCAAATGTATTGATTGTTGTCTTGCGTCTCTTCTCTATTATTAGATAGAAGACTTTTTCGCTTAGTTTAGGCTGCATAGATGTCAGCCGTCCCCACTTCACACACGTAAGAAGTCATTCTGGCAGAGCAGGTCATCCCTCCGAGACAAAAGGACCCGCTTTTGGTGGTCCCGCCCCGGACTTATACATACGGCGTCAGCGGTACGCCGGATCGATCCGCCTTCGCCTTCCCTCTGGCGGACACGTCAAGCTCCGAGCCAAGATGGTGCGTCTCGTGCCTGATAACACGCGCGGTGGCGCGGGCCTGCGGCCGCCTGCTAGCGCTCGTGTGCTTTGCTGTTCTGACGCTCGTACTGTGTGGCGCGGTGTGTGGACCAGTCGGCGCTGTTCAGCCTGCAGGGGCTGCTCACGGTGCTCCTGCTCTTCATCTGCACCTGCACGTACGTGCGCATGAAGTTCCCGACCATCTTCGACCGCGGGCAGCTGCCGGGCAAGCACGAGGGCCTGGGCGGGCTCTGCTGGAAGGCTTCGCGCATCGGCGAGCGCAAGAGCCCCTACGTGGCCGGCGCACTCGTCGCCATGGCCCTGCACACGCTCTTCTTCTCGTAGAGAAGAGGGAGGAGAAGCAGTAAACCGAATGGAGTTCGTGCACGTACGCCGCTGTCCTTGGGCTCACAGTTCACGTGGAAGACAGACACACGTCGCTCCTGCTCACGCATGACAGGCAACGCTGATCACGCCACACCCAAACACCTTGCCAGCGTGTGCGCCTCTAGTCCAACATCAGTCCAACAGCACAACCAATGTGGCAAGCAACATGCCGATGGACTCACAAACTACAGGATGTTGTTGTTGTTTTGTTGGTTCATTGGGGGGAAACCAAGTTAGAAGCATCTATTCTCATCACGCCGCGCGCCGCCGCCTTCAGGAGAGGGAGCGGCGAGCAGCCGGGGCGGGAAGACAGCCACTTCCAAGGGCGGCAAGCCTCGAAGCGAGCGATGCCTCCTGCTCCACCGCGTCCCATCCGTCCGAACAGACCAGCGCCGCACTGCCGTCATGGCCTGGAAATCGCCACCCACTTAGTGCTTCTTGGCGACGCCGCCGGTCGTGCCCATGCCGAGCGCCGACTTGAACGAGTCGTAGATCCACCACTGCAGACCCGTGAGCGTACCGATCATGAGGATACGCGTGGGCAGACCCTTGGTGGCGAGGTTCACGAGGCCCGTCTCGCTGGCAATCTGGCCGAAGCCCTTGCCCTTGTTCTCGGCCTTGCCCATGAGGGACACGACCGAGTCGGCCGGGTGCGACACGATGGCGCAGATCACACCGGCGAGGTAGCCCGAGGCGAAGGTGACGCCGAGCTGCGTCGTCTTGGGGTACGTCTCCTTGGGGGCCGTGAACACGTACGAGTAGAAGGCCTCCACGACCTTCTCGAAGAAGAAGAACTTGGCCATCGTGTACGGGATCTGGCGCGACCACAGGGGAACCACCGAGCCGAACGGGAAGCGCGTCTCCGCCGAGTTGGCGCGCATGGCGGCAACGGCAGCGCCGAACTCCACCGGGAACGTGCCGGCAGGCGAGGTCTGCACCTTAACCTTGACCATCTCCATCGGGCACAGGGCCACGTCGGCGATGAACTCGGCCGAGGCCGAGCCGGCAAGGTAGATGGTGCCACGGTACTTGTAGGCGTTCTCCTCGCCAGCCATCGTGCTGTAGAGGTCCTTGAAGTACTCGTAGAAGCCGAACTTGCAGAAGCCCTGCGCCGAGTAGCCGATCGCCGTCGGGGCCCAGCCCTTGAAGAGCGCGCTGGCGCCCTCCTCCGCAGCCACCATCTTGATGCCGGGCACCAGGCCCGTGAACTTGCCCGGGTTCACCTGCATGTTGCACTTGACCACGTCCAGGGGCGTGATGGCCGTGTGCGTCAGCCCGCACGAGAGCACGCCGCCGAGCATGCACTTGCCGTAGTACGCGTTGTCGTGGATGGGCGTGTGCGAGAGGCGCGCGTCCCACTTGGCGGCCGACGTGGCGAGCGCCGACGGGCGCAGCACCGACGCCGACGACGGCTTGGCGGCCGGCATGGCCGGGTTCAGGGCCGAGACGACGGGGAAGAAGGCGCTCATGCTGGACAGGAGAGGAGGAGGACGGGAGGCTGCTTCGGCACTCGACGGGTGGATGGCGAATGAGACCTCGACTTGTGCGGCCCGGAGCCGCCCGCCCCCTCGCGAGGGAGACCGGCAACCTTCGCGCGACATTTGTTTTAAACTGTTTTATTCGGTGAGCATGAAGTGGCTATTCCGGTTGTTAGCGCTACTTCAAGAAACAGACTGGCCGGCGCAATCCGGGACGGAACGGGAGCGTCACCATGGCACTCCGAGTTCCTGCTGGATTACGAGCACGGGAGTGCCGAGCCAAAGTCTGGTCGCCAAAGTCTGGTGTCCTCGCTGCGGATGCCGCGCCGGTGTCTCGGTAGTGTGAGTCGGATCGAATGCTGCGTGGCTTGCTGGTGAATGCGGCGGAGACAATGCAACGTGGTTTCGAGCGCGCCTGCAGAGACTGATGGGTATAAACAATCTGTTTGGGGCCCCGCTCACCGCTCCAAGGCGCGCCGTGTTCCGTCGCTGTCTGTCGTGTGCGACGTTCAATGCGCATGGGTGAGTCCACCACCGAAACAACGCTGCAGTTCTATTCGCATCCATTATCAGATTGCAGGAGGTTGGTTGTCCACTTCTTTCCAGTGTTGCGTTCAAGCGCGCGACTGTGCTTTTGCAAGCTCGCTTTGCTTGGCGCGCTGGTGCTTGGTGCTTGGTGCTCCGCATGTCTAGCGCCAACACAAAACGCAGCACCATGGCGATGCGATCGAGCTGTAAATTGCAACCTGCAATGTGTCTTTCTTCATCAAAAGTAACGATAGTAGAAAAAGATCAGCGGCCTCCGCTCGCTCCACGCTGTGACGCGCGGGACGTCAGCAGCACGCCGTTGTTGGGTGAAACCGCCCATCCGCAGCCACGTCCGAACTGTGGCGCTTCCCGCGCGACAAGTCGCCGACAACCCGCTGGCAGCCGCCCGCGCACCTCCGCCATGGAGTCCACGCACTTTGTCTTCAATCGCCTTCGTGCTCAGCGTCGCCAATGTGGCGGCAATATGGCCGGCCCGGCAATCAAGTGAGTCACTTGGTGACCCCGCCGCCTTCTGCATCTGGATGGTAAACGTTGAGCATACCAAGTTGAAGTGCCTGCGCTTCCGCGTCCGTTACGCCTTGGGATGGCTGGTTTCCCTCGCACGGGGTTACGCTTCCGGCCCAAGAATAGCCCGGCGGCGGATGGGAGTGCATGGCGAAGGGCGAGGGCGAGGGCGACGCCAAGCGACGGAGGGAGTTCCCTATTCAGACAGCGGGGGAGATGGTGGCGCTCGCCAAGGTGTGGACCGCGGCGGCCGCGCTGCTGCTGGCGATCACGCCGGCGCACGGCGTGCAGACCAACGTCACGAGCCTGTGCTCGCCCTTCGCGGTCGTCCCCAAGGTCACCAAGGGCTCGGCCACCTACGTGTGCGTCAACGTCAACGACGTCTACCGCACCGTGTTCATGCCCGTGACCGACAAGTTCACCGTGCTGCGCGTCACCGACTGTGCGTGGAGTTGCAGTGGATGTGGATGGAGGACAGCCTGGAGGTGCCGCTAACGAGAGCCGAATTACCCCTGCAGCCTGGAACGACACGCGGATCGGCGCCAACCCGGACGGCGCCTTCCTGACCGTGTCGA
Organism: Phytopythium aichiense; assembly: GCA_023338125.1. NCBI lineage: Eukaryota > Oomycota > Peronosporomycetes > Pythiales > Pythiaceae > Phytopythium > Phytopythium aichiense. The sequence goes on from JAADYH010000122.1 coordinate 20,121, forward strand.
GCCTGGACTACCGCACGAGCTACAAGATGTACGCGTCGTCCACCGGCCGGCTGTACCCGTACCTGACGGCCATCGTCTCGGTCAAGAAGGGGGTCGTACGTTCGGCTGCGGTTGCTGCGGAGCACGTCGACTCACATGCTCACCCGCGTGTTGCTGGGCCGCTTGGTCGTCGTGCTCGAGCAGGTGCAGGGCGTGTCCTGGGACGACGGGTGCTACTTCTGCGACTCGGACACGTGCGAGTCCAACCTGTACAAGTACGCGTCCAACTCGACGGCGTCGCAGCTCGAGGACGGCAACACGTGCTACACGAGCTCGGCGTCGTGCAGCGGCGAGAACGCGTCCGTGTGCGATATCACGCTCTACGTCGGCTGGACAGGCACGGACCGCAACGGCGAGTATCTGAGCAGCGCCGGCCTGCGGATGTCCCAGTTCAAGAAGTACTCCATCGGCTCCTACTTCAGCAGCGTCACCGGCAGCCTGTCGAGCCTGCTACCCAGCAGCCGCTTCGACACTTGAGCGTGACGTGGAACCCTTGTGGTGCTCGGTTGGTTGGCGCCACGGCGTCCTCACCTCCCAGACGTTGCAGTGAGAGCGGCGGATGTGTCCATGACCACGAATACCAGGTGCATGTCCTTGTTTACTCCCTGGTCTTTCGTGCCTTCCGGTGCGGCTCTAAGGAGGCTATGGCACGATCACGCGAGCATTCTCAGCGGTAGTCGTGGATCGTGCGCTCCGGGTCCGTCGGCGCGGCGAGCAGGTCGTCCAGGTTCTCCCACCACGTCGGCAGCAAGTGCTCGGCTATCAGGCGGAACCACGGCGTGATGGCGCGGCTCTCGTCCGCGATGAAGGCCGCCAGATCGTCCTTGGCGATGAACTCCACGGCCGCGACCTCGTTCGCGTTCACCGCCAGGTCCACGTCGCCGCGGGCGAGCAGGATGTGGTCCATCTCGTACTCGGTCCAGTTGACATCCGACGCCGCCTCCATTCATGAACAGCGCAGCATCGCCGTGAGACCTCCCTCGCCATTGGGACATTGCATCGTCATCAAGCGAAGTGCCCACCTTGTACAGAATGGTGGTCAGGTAGCGCATGTCGGCCACGCGGAAGGACGTGTCGGGGATGCCCAGCTCGTGCTCGAGCTTGCGGATGGCCGCGCGCTTGACGCCGTCGCCGTCCTCCATCTCCTCCTTGGTGAACAGCGGGTGGCTACGCGGTCGGTCGTCACTCCCGTCAGTCAGACACACGGCTGCAAACGGTAGCAGCCCGCGCCGGCCCCTACCTGCAGCACGTGTTGGCCCACAGGCCCGGGAAGGTGATCTTCTCGGCCGCGCGCTTCTGCACCAGCAGCTCGTTGTTGCCATTGAACACGAACGCGCTGAACGCACGGTGCAGCATGCCGTCGTGCAGGTGCGCTGCAATCCCCACAGCAGCCATATCCACACCAGATTCAGCCCACTATGGCGCGCTGCACGCCCTCCAGGCGCCACGCACCGTCCTTCTTGCTGATCGGGCCGACCACCTGGTCACGCGTGTCCACCTGGATGATGCGCTCCTTCATGAACTCGAGCTGCGACCCGTCCGCACCCGCCGTCAGCTCCTCGAACTGCATCCGCCGCGCGCCGCTGCCGAACCGCCGGGCACCCGCCGCCGCCATCTTGCAAGTGACCAGCGGGCTGCGCATCGCTCCGGGGAAGTCGGTCAATCGCGTGCGTCGATCGCGTGAGCTTGTGGCCGACAATCCGAGCCGTCGCGGGCAATAATCGCGTTCATTACATTTTCAGCCAATCAATAGTAGATAAGGACTATTCTGGCCAATCAGAACGGTATAAGAGGTCGAGAATGCGCCATGGGCGAGCCAGCCAACCAAACGCTGGTGACGGCCGTCATGGCGCTCGCATCCCGCGCTGCAAGGCGGTGACTTCCGCCGGGCGATGCGCGTGGTGGTCGTCGCTGGAGTCGCTCCATCTACCTGTGCACCGTTGTGGTTTCAGTCATGAGCAGCGACGGAATGGCATGGGACTCGAGGGGGGGGTTACACTCTTTTATATGCATTTTATCACCGCGAGCCTCCCCGTCAGCTGCTGCAGCCTGCGTGGCCGGCCGCTCACTCCTTGGGCTTGTCGTCCGCGGCGGCGGCGGCGTCTGCACCGTCTTCTTCCGTCTCGAGCGCCTCCTTGGCGCGGAAGATCTTGGACTGCAGGTAGAAGGAGCCGCCCTTGGCCGGGTCGTTGGCCTCGAAGTACCTCGTGAACTGCTTCTCGATCTCGGCGCCGCTGGGCTTGGTGCCCGAGGGGAAGTTGAGGATCTCGAGCGCCTGCTGCTTGGACATGGCGTTCTTGCGCACCGCCGTCTTGGCCGCCATGGCCGCGCCAGCGTTGCCCGACTTAGCGTTGTGCACCGCCTGCTGGTACGCCTGCACGAACGCGCGGCTCACGATGCCCGCGCCCATGACCACCACCTGCGCGATGATGCGCCCCAGTGGTCCCGACATGCTGCTGCTCGACTCTAGCGCCTCGACGCTGCTCTGCTCGTCGTACTCGTCGCTCGCGCTCGCCCGCCGTAAGCGCCGCCCGATGGAAATGCACCGCCCGACCGCTTCCGCTTGTTCACTTGTTGGTGGTTGGGCAGTCGAGTCACCCACCAAGACGCAAGGCCCTTATAATTTATAATAGTATCGACCGTTTGAACGTATGTTACTCAAAATCGTCGTTGGATTGAAATCAACACACATCTGACCTCTTGTATATAATATCCCGGAACGGTTCTAGAACCGGATCGAATGGCCGTAAATGCCGCCCACCATCACTCTAATATACGGATGCTGTCCGTGTCCTAGTACAGCGGGAAGCTCGCAGGCAAGTCGGCGAGCGTCACGCGCAGGAAGTCGGCGAGCGAGAAGCAGCGCAGGGCCTGGTCCTCTGCGTCGGTGCCTAGCGCGGCCATGAGGCGCTCGGCCAGCTGATCGCGACCCGTGAGCCGCCGCAGCTCCGTGGTCAGCTCCAGCGCTGCGAGCGCAAGCGTTGAGGCCGAGGCGTTCGTTAGCGCAGCACGCGGGCGAGGGATGCGATGCGAGGGGTCGCCTTGCTGTACCTGAGACGGACTGGCTGCCGTCGGCGTCGCAGAGCAGGAAGAGCACGAGCTGGTAGAGCTGGTTGGGCTCCAGCGCAAGGCGGTCGCGCGCCGCCCGCACGTACGCGGCGCGGAACTCGCTCCACGAGAGAGCGCCGTCCAGGTCGTCGTCCGCCTCCCAGATCATCCACTGCCCCTCGGCCTGCGTCCAATTGACAAGCACGACGGTGACCATGACGGTGAGCACGTGCGTGGGTGCAGGGCAGGGCCCAAGGGACCGCCCGCACCTTGGGCGTCGGTCTGTTCATGGCGCGCAGGGCGGACACGAGATCGCCCGCCGTGATGCTGCCGGCCGTGTCGCTGCTGCTCAGGATGCCCTTCTGCAGCTCCCGCAGCTCGCGGTGCAGCGTCTTGGCGTCCACTTGCCTGGACTCCTTTGGCTCATCGGCCGGCTTGGCCTCCGCGGCCGTGACGCCCGAGCGCATCTGCTCCAGCTCGTCCGCCAAGGCCGAGTGCTCGCGGTCGGCCTCGTCCCCGGCTGACGGTGGCGCCGGTTGCTCGCTCTGCGCGCGGCTCCAGGCCTGCAGCTCGGCCAGCTTGCGCGCAGCCTTGGCCTTGCGCTCGTGCTGCCGCAGGAAGCAGAAGACGCGCAGCAGCCGCGCCGTCGTGTCGGCCGGCAGCACCGCATCCCCAGCCGAGGTGGCGCCGTCCATCGCCACTCCAGTCTTCCTCAAGGAGGCACATTCTTTGTGGCGTGGCGTCTATTGTTAGACCTATTGAAAGCAGCCCATGCGATACTGCAGCGCAATGCGCCTCAAAGATACTCCTCGTAAAGAGACCGTGAACCAGTTGCAATGCCAACGGCCGTCCGATGTCCGCGCTCTTCCCATCCAAGTCCCTCAACGGACTCGACATGGGATTGAGAATCAGGGCGAAGCGGAACCTTCGCCCCGCGTTCAGCCGCGGAGGTCCATCCCGCGGGCCTCCCACCGCGTGTGGACACGCATGTGTGCGCCGTGTTCGCCGTGCTTGCTGGACAAGTTTTCGCACTGTTCCGACGCCACTTGCCTGAGGCGCAGGCGGGAACTCAGCGCTCGCGTCCATTCACGCGACGCCTTCCGGATCCACGCGATGCTCCCGATCATCCTCGCTGGACCGCGCCAAGTGCCCCTTGCCTTGCCTAAGGCTTCGGCTCCATACAGCACACATGATGAGAGCAGAGCGGCCATCACAAGGGGATCATCTGGCCGAGAGACCGGGCGGCGGTGCGCGCGGCTTCCGCGAAGCTTGCCGAGACGCATCTCGGTGCCGCTCCCTTGAAGCGAAGCGCATCCTGGTTGCTTGGATGGGTCGTACGAATCGACTGTAATAGGCTATTGTATGTTACGGGTGACATCCTCGTAAAAGTTTAATTTCACTCGATAGATTATGAAGGGATACATAATAATACAATGTTGAGTGAAAATGTCGGTGCAATTTTGCAGCATTGCGATCGAAAGATAAGAAATATATAAGAAACAGTCAAGAAAATATCGCACCTGTTGCACACGAATCATCCATGAACAGGAACAGCGAATCTGAGCGAGGCTGGCTCGTTTGCCGACTCTGAGATCATTCGGTGTTGGCAATCCTTCTGACTCGATCCCAGTATGCTTCATTCTGAACGCAAGATACTTTTTTCCTCAAGTTTTGGCCGAATCAGCACCCACTCGGCATACAAAAGCCAACTCTAGCGTCACTTTTTTTTTTCTCAAGTCAACTCTCACTCTTCCTGCATGGCTTCCTTCCTTCCTTCCTTCCCGCCATCACCCCGCGGAGCAGCGCCGCGCGATGGAAGCCGCGCCGAAGGAGAGAAGCGAAGCGAGTGCCCGCCCGCCCCCATACAGTTCCCAAGCTTGGCAGCGTGGCGCCGAGTGGATTCTCGGGCTGATCGAGACCGGCCAAAGCAGACGGTGGCACTTGCGATTCGGCCATGGTGTTCACCGAGTTCGCGGCGCTGGTGCAGTCGCGCTGGCTGCTGCTGCGCGGCGGCGGGCGAGGAGATGGAGGAGACGCGTCCCCCTCGGGGGGCAAGACGGCGGCCAAGGCGCGCAGGGGCAAGAAGAAGACGCGCGGCCGCAGTCGAAGCCGCAGCCGCAGCCGGCGAGGGCGGAGCGGCAGCAAGCCGCCGATGCTCTCGGTGGGCGTCCACAAGCCCAAGGTCTGGGTCAAAGGCAGCGCCGAGGACGCAGCCATGATGTGCGAGTCGCTGCTGGCGGACGCCGAGGCCGAGCGGTTCGCCGACTCGGTCGGGTCCGTCGGGTCCGTCGGGTCCTTTGGGTCTACCGGCGGGTACAGCACGCTGGACGAGGACGACGAGTTCCAGGAGCTGCTGCGTCGGCGGTCGTCGCTGTCCTTGTCGCTCGTGGACGACCCGGTCGAGCGCGCGTGCGCCGAGGCGGCGGCCGCCGTCGTGTCCATCGCGCCGTCCGCGCTCCAGACACCCGGCGAGGCGGCCAAGGCCGGGCCCAAGGCCGGGGCCAAGGCGCTCGGCAGCCCGGAGGAACTGGTGGAGACGGAGCCCGAGGACGACGACGAGATGGGGTTCTTGCGCGACAGCGACCCGTTCAGCGGCTACTCGACGTTCGGCGAGGAGGACGAGGACGAAGAGGAAGAAGAGCAGGAGAACGTCACGAACGGCGTCGCGTGCAGGGTGCAGGCGGCGTTCAAGCCCATCGAGCAGGCGCAAGAGGACGAGGTGGCCCGGCTAGTGGACGAGCTCAAGCTCTCCCCATGCGAGCCGCAGGTGGTCGAGATCCACGAGCGCGTCGGCATCGACGCCGTCAAGGTGGAGTCCTTCGAGGGGCCTCCGACGCCCAAGAGGCCGCTGCTCGAGCCCGAGACGAGTCAAGCGCCGTGCCAAGCGCGCGAGGCCGGGCTCTCGTGCGGTCAAGACATGTTCGGCCAGGTGACGACGCCGTCGTGCGCGTCCTCGTGCGGCTCGACGCCCTCGCCCTGCTGCTCGTCGACCGTCGAGTCGGACGGCTCGGCGCCGTACAGCCCGGGCGTCACGGACGAGTACGCGTGCGAGATCTACAACAACCTGCGCGCCCGCGAGGCCCGCTACCATGTGACGAGCGACTACTTCGCCGTGCAGCCGTCGGTGCGGCCCAAGATGCGCGCCGTGCTCGTCGACTGGCTCGTCGAGGTGCACCAGCGGTTCGAGCTCGAGCCGCAGACGCTCTTCCTGACGGTCAACTACATCGACCGGTACCTGTCGTGCGTGCCCGTGCGCTCGCAGCGGCTGCAGCTCGTCGGCGTCGCCGCGCTGCTGGTGGCGTCCAAGTTCGAGGAGATCTACCCGTGCGACATGGACGACCTGCTCTACATCTGCGAGCGCTCGTACTCGCGCGAGGACCTCATCGAGTGCGAGCGGAGCCTGCTCAACACGTTCCGCTTCGAGCTGGCGGGCCCGACCATTAGCAGCTTCCTTGACTATTTCGTGCACGCACTCGAGGCGGGCGAGGACCAGCTCGTGGCCCACCTGGCGGGCTTCCTGGCCGAGTCGTCGCTCGTGGACTTCGCCTTCACTGCGGCCCACGCGGCGTCCGAGATCGCGGCCGCGAGTCTGCTGGCCGCCTACTGCCTGGCCGAGAACCAACCGCCGTCACTCGTCTGGAACTTCCGGAGGCAGGAGCTCACGGGCTACTCGCTCGAGGCTCTCGTGCCGTGCGCGCTCGAGCTCTGGCGGTCGATGGACGCCCAGCAGCGCACGCCCAACAACGAGCTGCTGGCCGTGGGCAACAAGTACGGCGCCGCCGAGCTGAGCCACGTGGCGCAGATGCCGCTGGACGACCTGGAGCGCCTGCTGGCGTGAGGGCCAGCAAGGCGAAGCCCATGACCCGAGGCCCAAGACCCGAGGTCAGTATCTATAAACTAGTCTTTTTGCTAGGTGTGCGTAGGTGAATGTGAGCCAGTGATAGTGCCAGCGAGCAGGCTTCGGACGATAACAACACGATGCCAAGCCGCTCTCTCAATGCCGTCGACGTGTTTGTGTTAGCCGCCCGCCTCGATCTGTGCGGCGCTTGCTCTGCCAGCGACAGCACCTTCGAGACACCCGCATGGCTCGAGATCAGGCCGACGCCACCACCAGCGGCACTGCCGAGCGGGAGGCGAGTCAGAACCCGTTGCTCGCGGCTTCGCCGAACAGCTCGTCGATCACTTCGTAGTTGATCCGCCGACTCTTTAATTTCTGCACACCCAACGCACGCAGAGCTCACCGTCAGACCACCGACGACCAGCAGGACGGAGAGGGCAGCCTCCGACGGAGAACTCACATAAATGGCGTGCTGGGCGGTGTCCGGGGGCGGCGCGTTCACGTCGGGCACCTTCTTCCTCCGCTTCTTCTTGGGCACGTCCGGCGCCGAGAGGCCCATTAACCGCTTCTCCTCCTGCAATACATGGTCATCGAGCAACGCGCAGGTCAGTTGTCGGTCTCGCGCTATCAGCAAGTATGCATCGCCTGCTGCCGCCTCACCTGTTCCTGGATGTAGTCCTTGTTCATCTTCTCCCATAGCAGCTTCTTCTTGTCCGCTTCCTCGCGCGTTAGCAGCAGCGAGCTGATCTCGTCGTCGTCCAGGTCGGAAAACGTGTCCTCCGCCTCGTTCTCCGCCTCGCCGTTCCCATCGGTCGGAGCGCTGTGGCTTCGAGCTCCTTCGGCGTCGCCACCTTCGTCGTCTTCGGCGTCTTCCTCGAACTCGTGTACACTGCCAGCGCTAGAAGGCCTTCTGCGCTTCGTAGGAGTCCCTTTGTCTTCCGCGTCGATATCCTGTGACCTCCGGCGACTTGAACGAGCATCGTCTGTTGCGGCCGGCTGCTTCGACGCTCGAGTCGTACTAGAGACCGATTCTTCCTCCTCTAATGCGAGCGTGAGATCGCGCTCGATAGTCTTGTAAAAGTCCGCTTCTTCCCGCTTGCGCATAATATACCGTGCCGACTTGCGCCGCACGCGCATCAGCACTTCCTGAGCAGCGAGCCGACTGGCGCGGTTTACGATCTGCTGGTTGGGGTTGTCGAACCCGTAGTCGATGTCATCGTCGTCGTCTTCTCCATCCACGTCCGCGATCCCCTCGTCGTTCGTGCCTTTCGCACTGCCCGCGCCATTCAGGAGCGAGCTGGCGTGGCGCTTCTTGTAGTTCGTGTCGCCAGTGAGGAACCGCGACATCTCCTCGTCCTTCATGAGCTGTAGGCTCCTCGGTTCCCTGTCGATCCCATCCTTCTCGTCGTCGCTCCCGGCCCTCCGCTGCGTGATCGCCTTCCGCTTCCCGCCATTCTCGAGCGGCAGGTGCTCCGACTCAAGCAGCAGCATCTCCATGACCTCCTGCTCGCGGTGGCGCTGGAAGCTGGGCGGGTCGCACTCGACGCGCGACATCTCGAGCTTGCCGACCTGGTCGTACGTGAGCTGCGCCGTGGGCGTGAGCGAGAACTCGTACAGGCGCTGCTTGAGCGTGCGCTCGCCAATATTGACGACGTCCATGACGTCGTGCAGGCTGCACATGACCGACTGGGAGCGCGCGGCGATGAGCAGCGCGGCGCCGCAGATGCCCGAGGGCCGGCGGCCCGTCTCGATCCAGTCGCGCTTCATGGTGGCGACAAGGCGCAGCGCCGTGGTGGCGATGCTGTGCGTCTTGTCGGCCAGGTTGAGCTGCGAGGCGAAGCGGTGGATATATAGCGACGGGTCGATAAGCGGCAGGTGGATCTGCAGCAGCTTGCAGAACTTGAGGAAGACGCCCCCGAGCACGTAGACGTTGATCTGGAGCTTGTCCGAGAAGTCGATGAGCAAGTGCGGCGAGCGCTCGCGGCGGCAGACGATGTAGAGGCAGGCGGCGATGACCGTCTGCGCCTTCCGGCCGTGCGTGAAGTTGCGCTGCAGCGCGAGCGCGAAGAGGCGGAAGGCCGAGTCGACGTAGTGGTCGCCGAGGCGCAGCATGCCCGCGATCTGGCGGATCTTCTTCTTGCCGCTGGCCAGCGTGTTGGCGCGCGACTCGATGCCGTAGTTGCGGCCGCTCGTACCCACGTTGCCGTACGACTTGGAGGCGGACGCGCTCACGAACTGGCCCACGACCGAGTGCGCGCCGCCGCTCGACTCCTGGAACTCGATGGACGACACGATGTTATTCTCCTCGAGGATCGTGCCGCAGCTCACGCACACGGCCTCGCCGCTCACGTCCACGATGTCGATCTCCGTGCACGCGCATGTCGGGCAGACGGACGCCATGGCGGCTCCCGGCGGCCTGGCGCGGCCGGAGGACCGGGGATCTGGAGGGCTGGCGCGCGCAGAGGCCTGGACCAACCGGAGACCTGCGACAGCGGGGCGTCTGGACGCCTGGAGACCTGGAAGCGCAGAGACCTGGAGCAGCGGGACGTCGGTCTTCTTCGCCTGCTTCCTCCTGCCTTGGTTGGCGCGCCTCACAATGAGCCGCGGGAGGTTGCGCGAAGGTTGCGTGAGGGTCCTCGTGGCGACCAGTCGTTCCCTCTAAAATGCGAATACTGCTTCCCGCAGGTTTCACGTCTCGCCACATCCTCCTCTTGTGCGAGGGTATTATACCTGGCAGGTGATCGGCCTCATTTGAGCGGCGGCCCCCTCTTCCAGGCTAGACCACCAGAAGCAGCAAGCGGAAGCGGAAGCCCCAGCCGCCGGCCGTCGCCCTCCTTCCTCCCTTCCCCGCCCGCCGCAAGCCCGCCCAGCAGACGACCGAGATGGCGACGCCCAACTACGCGCCGCCGAGCCAGGAGATGCCGCCCCCGGGCGGCTTCCGCCCCGTCAAGTTCCGGCGCAACGTGCCGGCCACGCGCGGCCCTCCCGGCTGGTTCCTCTTCCTCGGCACCTTCGCCGTGTCCACCTTCGGCTTCTACCTCGTCGGCCAGCACAACCAGCACCACCGCGAGGTCGTGCGCGAGGAGCGCGAGCGGCGGATCGCGCTGCTGCCCTTCCTGCAGGCCGAGGCCGACGTCGACTTCCTTGCGCAGCAGGACAAGCTGCACGAGGAGGAGGCCAAGATCATGAAGGACGTGCCCGGCTGGGTGCCCGGTCAGTCCACCTACCACTCGGGCCGCTACACCGTCCCGCTGTACGCGCAGAAGAAGTAGCGGCGCTTGGATCGGCCTCAAGGCGGTCCACCAAGCTGCTTGCTGCCACCGAGGGCACGTTGGGGTCGGTGGGCTGTAATAGCAGCGAGCGGCCTTGGCACGTCGAGGGCGCTCGCGTCCGGCCGAGGCTCGCTTGCCGCGCCACCGCCCACGCGAGAAAATCAATCCAAGTGTAAGAAAACGCTGCTCCTCGAGCTTCCCGCCCCTTGCATGCCTCTCGAGAGGCGTCGTCGCCCTGTCATTCATCGAGTTCTCTCCATCGAGGGCACCAGACTAGCAGGCTAGATGAAGGGAGGGGGAGCGGTGGCGGAGGCCGAGGCGCCGGCTCTAGAGGCCGTCGTCCATCTCGTCTTCGATCTCCTTGGCGAGCTCCTCCTCCTGCTTCTCGCGCTCCAGCCGCTCCTCGGCGCTCTCCAGGTCCTTCTTGTACGCGTCCGGCGGGTAGCGCATTGCCTGTCGACAGCATCCGAGGAGGCGTCAGCAACCGACTCGAGCGTGAACCCTAGCGAGTGACCAAGCGAGCGGACCTTGACGGCCTCGTTGTGCACGTCCAGGCAGAAGGTGATGCGCCGCTGGAAGGCGACCTGCGGGTCGTTGGTCGTGTACACGTTGACCGTCTCCTTCAGCTGCAGCCATCCGTTCTGGTGGTCGATCACGCCGTCGATCACGCCGTCGCGGATGGCCTTGGCGCACACGAACTCGGCGGTCGACGCGTCCTCGAGCGCCAGCTTGGCGGCGATGTCGGCGAACTGGATGCGCGAGTATGACGTGCTGATCTTGCGCAGACCCGTCTTGATCACGTTGTGGCGCAGACTGCAGCACGAACGAGCGGTCGGTCAGTCACCGGGACGCGTACACGGCTGCCAGCTCGCCAGGGACGCACCGGAGGATGAGCGTGTACGTGTGGTCGGCCTTGAACGTCGGCGCGTGCTGCGTCAGCACCGCGTTGAACTCTTCGAGGTTGCCCACGCGCACGGCCTAGCCAACACGATCCACCCCACAAGTATCATCGTTAGACCACATCCCCTCCCTCTTCATCCATCCAGCGATGGAGAACGTACGTTGGTGAGCTGCAGGTACGGCGCGAGCGCGGTGCGCAGCTCGTCCTGGTTGAAGACGCTGCGCTCGGGGACCTCGCCCATGAGCAGCTGCACGATGATCGAGAGCTTGTGCACCGTGCGGCGGAAGCCGAAGGCCGTGTTCTGCGGCGCCTTGCGAATCGACTGCGACAGCTTCGTGTACGCCTCCGTGTACTCGAGCTGCACGGCCTGGATCTTGCCCACGTAGTACAGGTAGCGCACGAACTGGTTGTTGGACACGTTCTCGGGGAACGCCGTCTTGCTCATGAACTTGTACGCCTGCTCGTACAGGTTCTCACCCAGGTAGTTGCGCAGGATAAGGTTCACGAGCGTCGCCTGGCCAACCTCGTCGTAGCGCAGGCACGCTGTGCGGTGCGCGGCCAGCAGCGTGTTGCGGATCGCCGGCAGGTCGTGCGCGAACTGCTCGTGGATCGTCGCGTAGTACGTGTACACCTTGGCCTGGAACGTGTCGAGCGTGCGCCGGTTGAACTGCTGGCAGCGCGCCACCAGCTTCTCCACCGTCTCCAGCGCCTCGGCACCCAGCTTGTACTTGACCAGCGCCGCCAGCACGAACAGGAACAGGTACACCTCGACTTCAATCAGGTCGACGACCGGCGCGGGTGTCGCCACGGGCGACGAGGCAGCGGCCGCCTCGACTTCCGGAACCGGCTCGGCCGCCGCGTCCGCCATCTCGACGTCGCCCGCGTCCTTCTCCTTCTCAGCGGGCTTGACGAGCGGCGCGACCTTGGCCAGCAGCGCCAGCAGCGCGCGCTTGGACTCGTTGGCGTCCGGCAGCACCTGCGAGACCGCGAGCTCAAGCTGCGCCACCGACAGCGACTTGCGCAGCTTGCTGGTGCTGCGCATCACGCGCGGCAGCTTCTCCTTCGCGTTCGTCTTGGCCACCACCTCGATCAGCGCGATCGTGCGCTTGAGTTCTGCCGTGCACGACGAGTCAGCGTCAGTCTCAGTGCCGCCACCCGCGCCAGAACACTGCATCAAGCGCGCAACGGACCCTCATAGACGAGCGCCTCCTCCGCCGCCACCTCCTTGGCGCTCGCCACGCGCGCAGCGTACGCGGGCGCCTGCGAGAACGTCGACTGCGCGCTCATGCTGCTCGCGGATCTTGCTTCTCCGCTGTTAGTGAATTTGAGCCTGAAGAGGGAGGAATCCCGAATTCAAGCGAGGAAAAGATCGTCGGCTGAAAGCTTTTTTTTGTATGACCCCTCCAAAACCTGATTGTGACCTGTCATTATTTTTACTTCTTCATTGTGTTTTGGTGGCCCACACAACACAATGTGGCCCACATTTTGAAATGGAGCGTGCTTGGGTTGCATGTTTGCACCAAAACTTCGCTCGCGATGAGAAACGCAAGGCCGCGGTGTACAAGGATATTTATCGCTTCCACTGCGAGTGTTTGCACGGTAGCAATCTGCGTTCTGGCAGTATGACCGCCGCTGCCAGCGCTTTTGGCCAAGGCTCCCCAGCGCCAAACCGATGCACAACTTCACCAATGTCAAGGCATCCATGGAAAAGGCCCTCCCTCAGCTTCCCTAGACGATTCGCTCCACAGCTGATTATATTGGGCTTCCAAAGTCGTCGCTTATGGACCTGTACGACGGCTTTGACGAGATTCGCTCGGCAAACACCCGAGATGTTATTTCCTGGTCGGTTACGAGTCGGGTCGGAAGTAAATCAGCAGTTGAATTGGTTCGCGTCCGGAGCCATCGGTCTCGGCAAGCTGCCAAACATCCGAGAATCTGGAAGACCAGACACGGCGAGAATAAGTGAGTCCTCGCCGCTCGATCATCCGCTGGGCGATGGCGGAGCTTGAAGAGAGCCTTGCCGAGTCCGAACAAGCTAAAGCGCGGGGAAGCAGTGGTTTGGATACATTCCTCGAGGAGCAGATCCAAAGCGAGCTTTCGAAGCTTATCGCTGTGTTCGAACAAATTCCAGGTTTGATTTCCACTGTCCAAGGCAGCTGAAAGCCAACACAGAGGCATAAATCCGTGTTCGTTGACGGACATAAATTCTGGTAGAGTTGGAAAGCCTGGGTAGCGTAAAACTACGATCGAGCGTCCCCCATAAGTACAGCAACGCATTAAATGTCACTTCGCTCTCTTCATCCACAGTTGATGCCATAACCCAGTGTAGAACCGTCAAAAGCGTGTCGACTTTGGAGAACAATGAAATTAGTTCGATGGAGGTCGCTACGATTGAAACTACACACAGCTGCATATATCGACACACTACCACGCTGGAGAAAAGGATAATTGAACTTGAAATAGACCAGGACCAAATCGACTCAACATCGCTGTCGAGAGCATCGACGTGGCTAAACGAAGCAATTCTGGCAGGAGAAGCAGGTCGCAATGAGTCAGAGCTGCGCTACGAGCTTGGCAAACTATCACCAACGCTTTCGAAATGTGAATCTCCCGACGAACCGAGGTTGTCCGCATACTGAGCAATCAACTTGCGGGTTTGTTTAGCAGTCCATACTTCCGCCGGGCACGTAAGATTGCCTGTCGTAATACGACTGCGGCACAACATGGCGAACTTGCCTCGATTGAGTCCACCGTGCGGCCAAGCGCACCGAAGTGATTGTTGTGCGTACTCAGTTCAAGCTCCCACTCATCGCCGCAGATCAGGAGATTTTGCGACCACGCAAGCGAGCTGTTCGTGCCAGTCTACTTCGACCTCAATACGTCGAAGAAAAAGGATATGCATTTCTGTCGAGGACCTCCTTTCTCCAGGGTCTCGAGGGACTCCAGCTGGGCGGGCGATGGCGAGGCTGCGGTTTCTCGCCCTGTGGCTAGCTTAGAGCAATACACGGACTACGCTTAGGCGGCCCCTCCTTCACCTGGCCGGTCGCTCTATTCTCCCCTTTAGCTCTCCGGACGGCTCGCTATTTGTATTATACTGTCGAAGCCGAGCCGGCACCTCCATTAACGGTTTCTTCCCTCACCTTAGAGTTCCCTCGCGGTCGCTCTTCCTCTCTTTCGATTTATATTTTTTATTCTCGCTCGTTCCCTCCCCATTGACGCTCAAGCGCGTTCTCCGACGATTGAGCGCCTTGGCAGGCTCCCGGGGTCTCGACCACCTTCTCATTTGTATACTCCATCTCAACGTCCACAGGACCAGCTTGTCACTACGTTCTGCTCTACTCGAGGGGTTGACAGGAAACCCACGACTGAATTACCGCTCTTAGGGCCTCACCACCCGCTAAAATATTGTTCCTCACCAAAAGAAAGTGTCCCCGTTCGGAACTGGGATGCGTCCCCCTACCGAATCTGTATCCACACTCGCGTGATGATCGTCCCCACGCGAGCTCACTATCATTGTCTTTACCGCTTGGCAGGACCTCTAGTGCATCTACGTTCAGCCACAACACTACCTATAGATCAACAGTCATCTCTAGGGTTCCTCGCTGTCAGCTCCCAAGTCATGGGTCACCGCAAGAAGCGCCGGCCCATTTGGTACGCTTGTTCGCGGACCGTGGCGGTCGGACACGGTTGGCAAAAATCCACGGTAATCCGAGCAGCTCTTGGTCCTACGGGATACTTCAAAATCATCGAGCTGAGTTCTAGTGACACTGACGGCAAGCTCGATCGTTGTCACTCAGTGCACCACTGAGTTTCCCTTGATCGAGGCGGCGCACAATCAATTCGAAATCTCGTAGGTTGCCGGCTATCTCTTCCTCTTTGAACAGATAACTAAAAAAATATGAAGACGATTTCGCACATCCAGGACAATGACGTCTACTTTGGACGTTCTATTGTTGTCGAGTCGTCCACATTTCGGAGGCAGGCTATTGGGTGGGTAAAGCAAAACATTCGATACCGATGTATCAAAGACAGTGTCGCCAACAGTGCCGCTGAATAGAAGCGGTTATGTGGGTGATTCTGCCCACGTCGCTCATCAAGTGAAGCGTTGAAGAGTGGGATGTGTTCTGGATGGAGAACAACCTCGTCGCCCAGAAAACCAACCCGCTCGGCCTTTCGGTGGTCTACGGCGAGTTGATCGCGCGCGGGACGCTGGTCCAGCTGATACACACACAAAGCCAGTGGCCCACTCAATACCATTCAAACATCGATTCGGTAGTGATTATTCGGTCGGTTGAGTCGGTAGCGATAGTTGTTGTGGGAAGTATCGTAACTCCACAATGCATATTGCTGATTTGAACGCTTTGAATGATACTGTATCCCTCGCATTGCATTCATTGCAGCTGTATGTCTCACAGCCCAATGATTCACCAGTTTTTCAAGTACCGCGCATCTAAGGACGTCCAGTCTGTTTGATGAACGGGACGGTTTGACGAGTCGCATTCTACAATATTGTTCTTTGGTGCAGTTTCAATGGCGCTGTACACAAATACAGAGCAGTAAGTGCGCTTATGTACACAAACCAAAGGCGCTAGGATTTCACTCTGGATGACTGGTCAGGTGGTTAACAGCAGTTAAATGTTGATGATGGATACCAAAGTAGACCATTCTCTCGATCGCCACGAACGTTGCGTAACATCAAATTCAAAATTCCATTCAACGACAAATTTCTAATCTGCTCGTATCCAGATCAGATCATGCAGACCCAGGTAGAGAGACGACGTGACCCATCCACGGGTTGACACTGGACGCATTGGTGGGCGGCGAGTGGGTGGAAAGGCCGATATCGGTTCGGTCGGAAAGGCGGCAAAAAGAGGAAGCGACAAAGAAGAAGATATCAGAG
>JAADYH010000123.1:0-36068 GCA_023338125.1 Phytopythium aichiense
CATGAGCTCCATGCGGGCCGATGGCAATGAAGGAGACGGTCAGTCAGTTGTTTGTTTGCGACATCGAGCACAAATAGACTGCGGCCATACCTTGGGAGCCTCGCCGACTCCCCCAGCGTGTCTTCATTTCCTGCAGACACAACACATTCACGTTATGAAATGGCTCAATCGTTATACGGAGGTTGAAGTTGAGGTGGCGCGAAGGTGACGCCAACGCGTTACATGGCAGACGAGAAAGGACGACCGACGGACACATGGAGGAGATTGGAGGCGGCGGCGCGGGGAAGGACGGCGAGTGGCGCGCGCTGGAGCTGCGGCGGCGCGTGGAGAACCGTCGATGGACTACGGCGGGAGCCGCTGGCGACTATGATGGTTTAGGTGTGACGGCGTGCGGGCAGGCGCCGCCGTCGCCCTCGAAAGGCTTGACGCTGGTCGTCCCCGCGCCGCCAGCGAGCCCTGTGAGCTCCAGCTTGGCGGGCGGCGGTGTGTCGCTGCCTCGACTGGCACAGGCGACGCGTGAGTCGCACGGCATCCGCATGCAGATTATCGACGCCGAGACGCGGCACTATGCTGCGCTGGCGTCGTGCGACCGCCAGTTCTCGACCGAGAACGCCGTGCGGTACGTTCCTAGCGTTGTCAAGAGCGAGCTGGTCAGCAAAGAGAGTGACTTGAGTTGGTGTGGTTATGGCTGCTAGCTTGCTGGGCGCCGACATCGGCGTGGTGCAGCAAAAGGTTCGACAGAAAAACGCGCAGCTGGAAGACTTGCACCGCCGAGTGCTGCGACTGTCGATGAGTCTCCACGATGCGTCCCCCGACAAAGCGTTCGCAACGACCAAACTAAAGCTCGAAGAGAGCATCCGCAACCAACAATTAGACGGTCAGAGCTGCCAATCCGGTGGGAAGCAGCTTCTGTTGGGGATGATTCCCCAGCACGCCGGCAACTGCGGTGGCGAGGCTGCATCTTCCTCGCTGCCGAGTCTCCATCCACCAAGCAACCAGTATTCTCACAGCATAGGAGTCACACACCCGTCAGGTGTTGACCGGTCATCTTCAGTGGCCCTGCCCAGCATCCGAAGTGAACCAATTCTCCCTCGTTTTGTCTCGCAGCCGCCGCGAAACCTTCGAGTTGTGGAAGATGGCATCGACCACCACTCCATCCTGCTTGAGTGGGACCCACCGATATTCACAGGCTCCAACCCGATCACCGACTATGAGCTGAGGTGCGCTGTCTGCCAAAGCAGCGGCAGAGCAACCGATCGACAGATATCGATTGAAACCCTGCCTCCACTATTGACGTCAAGATGGTGTCTTCAAGTTCCGGTCGCACCCAACCAGTTTTGTCTCGACGGCCTTGTAGCAGCACAAGAGTACTGCGACTTTGTACTCTACGCCATTACGATCAATGGGAAGAGCGAGTCCAGCAACCGCATCGATGTCATCAAGACGGCGCCATCAATTGAACCGACCCGGCCGCTGTTTCTCTCCGCAGGAGCAGTCACAGCCACGACCATCACACTGTCATGGATTGAACCACTTGACAGCGGTGGGAAACCGATTGTGGACTATGAAATCTCATTCATCGAAGCAGTCATGGAAGAAAAGGACGCCAGTCGATTTGAAGACGGGTTCCTGAATGTTGCAGACGTGGCGTACCGACCGAAAAGGATCCGCACCTACTCGGCGTCCACCACGTTTACGATGACTAACTTGCTGAGCGGAAAAGAGCACAAGCAGTTTCGAGTTCGGGCGGTGAACGCCGATGGCAAGCCAGGCGAGTACTCGGAGCCGATCGACTCCATCTTCACAATCGGTACGCATACCTCTGTCTTTGTGATTTGGATGTGTGACTGCTATTAACTTGATCGTTGATGCATTCAGTGCCCGGTAACGAGTTCCGGTTACTCGACGAGTTGCAAGCCGCGGTGAACTCCAGAGCTCGGATTGTTGATTCGCAGTTCTTGAGTGGGTTTATGCAGCGGTATGACCGCCACCATTACATTCAACTTGTGTCACGCTTCATCACGATGACCCATCCACATCTAGAAGACAAAGTCAACGCCATCGTCAGCGGAGATACTGTCGAACCCCAAGTTGAAGACTATCCTGTTTCAGTCCAAGAGGATCCGCCGACGAAGCTCATCAAGAAGTTCGACGACCTGTGCGATGAAGAAAAAATTGCAGAACGGCGCCGGCAGTTCCATTTCCGGCTCGCAGAGCTACGGGACGAACTCAAGCGAGCAGAGTACAATGTGCAGTGGTGTAAAGATCGCCGAATCGACCTGGTAGCGCTGATCCGATCCGCTGAGGCGCGCATCCTGGAGAAACAGGCCGAACTGGAGCGTGCACGGATGTTTCGAGGACCGCAAATGGACTCGGATGTGTTTGAGAACGGCCGCCAGCGGTTCTACACCAAGGAATTAGTCATCGCGCTGGAAGACGAGATTGAGATCGACCAGCTCTACATCATTGACACCAAGTCCGAGATGGTCCAGGTCGAGAATTACTTGCGAGCAGATGAAAAACGCTGTGACACACTTACAAAGCGGTTGGAGGAGCGTTTGAACGCGCTGACCGAGTTTGAGCGGAATCCGCTTGTATCTCGCGAAGAGAACGCAGCTGCTGCAACCATGGTGAAGCTTCAGCACGGGTGCGTGCACCGCGCGTTCTTCGCTCTTGCAAAGAATCGCATCGACAACCAGGAGATGCGGGAGAAGGTGAAGGTCACGCTGCTCCGCATCAAGCATTATCATCTTCGTCTAAGTATGCGAAAGTGGCTTGCTTCTACGAACATGAACACGGGGGACTCAAGTTCATCCACGAACGAGCTCATTGGCCTCGGTAGCCGAGAACTGCTCGGCGCTGCCATGGACCGTGACGACCTTCTCGTTGAGACTCAAGAGATCCTGAAGCAGGTCCGCTCTGTCGACGACAGTCTGGGAAGTATCAAATGGATGAGAGACCAAGCTCGACCGGCAAATGACGGAGTGACGAGTGGTCATCGTGTTAATGGCTTTGTACGAGATGGCCGCACTGTTTCTCACTTGGAATTCGAGAAATACGCGTCGGCGTTGCTGGAAGCCGACGCTCGAATGAGACTGCGGGATTTTAGTGGAGCGTTACAGCTGTACCAGTCAGCATACGCCAACACCAAGTGGGCGGAGCTAATGAGCGCACAGCAAGTCGTGAGCTTACTGATCAACATCGGGAAGGCTACCTTCGAGCTCCAGCAGTTCGAGCACGCAGCATCCCACTTTAGACGAGCATCGCTGATTTCGACTCGTTCTTCGCTGCGTCAAGAGCATGCAGAGTTGGAGCTGTTTCTGGGAGACACCCAATTCGAGCTACGATCGCTGCGATCCAGTATTGAAAGCTACGAGAGATCGCTGCTGGCATTTGATACCGTTGGAGACAAGCAAGGCCAATCGCGATGCTATCGTGGACTCCAGCGTACGTACAGCAAACTCAGCGACAAAGAGATGGAGGAAGCTAATCGGCAGCTTGCCGATGAGATTGAGTTTGCGCTGGCAAACTCCATTGTGTCTGCGAACAAGCAACTTGATCGCCTCCAGCAACGTATTGTTGGTGTAGGAGCTAGCTCCTCGTGCGAAGTCACGCTCGAGCGCGTCGGTGCCATTGTACCTCGGCTCCGTAAAGAGCGGATTATTCGAAAGCTCTCAGTTCGAGAGGAGCTCCAGTTCGCTCAGAGCCTGGAGAAACTCCTTGCAGAGAAGAAGAAGCTTCTTGAACAGGGAGAAGAAGATTTAAAGCGCGCATTGGCGAGCGACTCGTCCGAGGTGGACTCCAGCGTCATCAACGGATGTGTCGCTCGCTACGAGATCGAAAACTTCAAGAAAAAGCTCGCGAAGTTGATGGGAGGCGTTCGAGCTGGAGAAGAGAGCATTACTCGAGAGGTGGCCAACGTCAGGATCCGCGTGTCAAACGCAGAAGATGAAATCCATGAACTGGAACAGGAACTCGTAGTCGAGACGGGCGTTCTCATGCAGCGCATGATGGGCAAGGAGCGTCTACGCTGCTTTCGCTTCAACGCTGCGAATGAAGACCTGAAGAACGTCGTTGGGACCGCCAGCGGTGGCTTCCCGACGTGTGTGGCTGCTGCAAGTATGACTGGACTCCTCTTTGACCTTCTGACTGGCGCGTGCCTGGCGCAGGCGCTCGGTGATCCACGCAAGGAACATCTCGGAGCGCCGACAAGTCACCAGGCGCCGATTGTGTCGCTGTTTTATACTGAGCGTCGCATTTACACTGGGTGTGCCGATGCGACACTGGGCGTTTGGGACGTCCAAGATGAGCTCATCGGTGGCTACTCTATTTCACTGACGAAGATCATGTATGAGTTTGACGCGGCCGTCGTGAGCGTGACGGCAGACATCGACTGGTTCGCGTGCGGCTGCTCGGACTGCGACGTGTTTGTCTTCGATGCTCACACGTTGACTATCATCGCGCGAATCATCTCAGCGCACTCGCATACAACAACAGCGTTGAGCGTTGCCAGTTCAAGAGGCGTACTTTGCACTGGTGGCGCAGACCATCAAGTCAAAGTTTGGAACTTGGAAGCGCCGACATCTTCTGCCTCGACTTCTCGACGACGTGCTACCCTAGTTTACACATTGAAGGCGTCGGAGACGTTGCGGCCATCACGAGAAGGTGAAAAGCGAATCCGAGGCCATGAACACAACATCACGTGTGTCAAGCAGGCGGCGAACGAGATCGTGAGTGGCGATGCTGGAGGACGTGTCGTCGTGTGGAACCTGGACGCAGACGACAAGCTGCTACGAATGTGCGACCCTCACCGAGGCGATGCCGTCATGTGTTTGCAGTTCGATGCGACGCGCATTGTGAGTGGCTCGAACCGCGGTGCGATTTGCGTCATCGACTTTGCGACTGGGAATCTTCTCCAGACACTCCACGGGCACCACGAGCCTGTGATGGACCTGCAGTTCGACCGCAAGCGCCTCGTGAGCATGTCCTCAGACGGCAAGTTGCGGCTTTGGTTCTGGCTTGCGGCGGGCGTGGGAGATGGCAAGACGAAGAAATTCCACATCCTCGGCGCGGGCGAGACGTTGCGGTCACTATCGCTCAAATATCGCACCAGCACGCAGAAGCTGCTGCAGTGGAACGGTCTGCCCGACTCGACCCATGTCTATCTCGGACAAAAGCTTATTGTTGGTGTTATGGATGCGGATGGCAGCGCTGGGGCGTGGGAGGAAGAGATGAAGGCGCTGGATCGCGCGGCGTCCGTCGAATTTGGCAAGTTGTCGTACGAAGACCTGGGCTTTGTGTCCGCCAACAAGGCGAAGACGACGGATGCAGCGTCCCAGTGGGCCGCGCAGAAGGTCGCGATGCTTGCCAAGGAGTACTTCCCGCCGCTTGATGACGAGGAGGAGAAGCCGCATGGGGGTGACGCTGGGGATCCCAAGAGCGCCAGCGAGTCGGATGATGAAAGTGACGGAAGCGACTTGGACATGCCCGTGGAAGTTGAAGGAGGCGACGGAAGCGACGAGGTTGATGCGGAACAGACTGACAACGAAGAGAATGACAAGGACCAAGACGAATGACAACACGCAACGACAGACGCATTTCAAACAGCAACTGCGAATCGGTCCGCATGTTATCATGCGGGCGGTCTCACAACTGCCGTTCCGACCCGCATGCGAAGGGAAAAAAAGGATATATCAAAATGCAAATGAGCACAAAGCACACATACCCAAGGAAACAGCGACGAGCATCATCACACGATGCGGTCGCCCAAGCCCGAGGAGCATGTCGCCTTGTCCTCCAGGTACATGTTGCAGCTGCGGAAGGCAGTGCGCGCGTTGTCGCCCGCGAACAGCTCCCACGCCGAGTAGAACCAGAAGGCGACGCACTTGCGGTAGTCGTTCGGCTGGCTCGACTTCTTCATGGCGAGGATCGAGCGCCACTCGTGCGTGACAAAGTCCGAGAGGACGCTGTCAAAGTTGGACGAGTCCAGCGGGTTGTGCACCGTGTAGAACGTGTTCCAGAACTTGCCGTAGCCCTCGAGCTGCTTCAGGCCCTCGGTGAATTCGGCCGCCTGGAACTCGGGGATGTTCTTGTCCAGCAAGAACGCGAACTTGTCGCTGTACTTGGCCTCCTCGTCGTAGAACTTCTTCCACGTCTGTCGCAGTCGCATCACAAGCGGTGTGAGTGCAACGGCACGCCAACGACTGCGGTGTCAAAGAGAGGAGCGAGTACGCACCACGGAGAAGAACTGAAGCGCCTCGTTCGGGTCGTTGCGCTTGGCGCGGTGCACGCTGTGAGCGTGGCGCAGCTTGACGGGCTTCTTGCGCTCCCAGTGCCACTCCTCGACAGGCGGGAACACGGCCATGGGCACCATTACGGACCCGTTGCCGCAGATGGCCACGTAGAAGGAGATGTAGTTGTCGATGCTGGTTGCGGGGTCCGCCGCTGCCGCCGTCGCAGGCGCGCTTGCGGCAGCGGTGCCGTCCACCGGGGCGGCAACGCCAGTCGCCGCTGCCGCGCTATCAGCAGCAGCAGTCGCGGTGGCAACGACGGCGGCCTGGTTGTCCTCCTCCTCCGCGTTCTCGTTCGGGTCGGGCTTGTAGAAGTCGAAGCGCGTGACGTAGTACATGTACTTGGTCGGGAAGGGCTTGTTGTCGAAGAACTCGCGCAGCTGGGAGCGCATGGCCTCCAGGTCCTTCTTCTGGAGTGTGAACGGGTTGTCTTCGCCCGGCGGGTAGAACTCGCTCTCTGCGGCGGCATTTCCGCGACACACGCACGTGTCAGTTCCCAGCCAGCGGAGTCATCATGCAGGGCAGGCAGACGCGTCGCTCACCCATGGAGGGCAACTCAAGCGGGTGCGTCGCCGTCGGGTCGACCATTGCCGGGAAGCCGAAGCCGTCTGGACATCAAGGCAAGCGGTCAGCACGAGTGTACGCGAGCGCCCGAAGCGGATAGAGAGAGAGAGAGACGTACTGACGCCCTCGCGCAGCACGTCCTTCTGGATGGTGCGCAGCTCGTCCTTGAGCTCGGCGTAGTTGGTGTTGGCGGAGCAGAACTTGTTGTAGCCGACCCAGTACTGCGCGTAGGTCTCGTTGAAGACGAGGTGGCCGCGCTGCACATTGCTGGCGCACACGAGCCGCGACGGGTCGGTCGCGCGCAGCCGGTCGATGTTCTTCTTCCAGTCGCGGATCTGGCCCGTCTTGACGCCGTACTTCTGCGCCGTGACCGCCATGAGGCCCGTGCGGTCCGCCTCCTCGATGATCTCAAGCTTCTTGCCCACCGTCAGCTGCCGGTCCGCCTTGCCGCGCGCCATCGTCTCTCTCGACGCTGGTCTTCGGCCGCCGCTCACGTCCGTCGCGTTCAAATAAAATGGCGCGAGCTCGCGGCCTCCCCTCGTACCGTGACTGCCGATTTCTCGCGGGACTTTGGCGCTTGACGGTACACCCTTCGCCCTTGTCCAGCGAGTTCTCCTATACTGGCCTCTCTTCCGCAGAAGGGGGGGGGAACGCGCAGTACCGTGGCGGACAGCACGCTCGGCCAGTGTGATGTGCACCACCCAAAGTCATCAAAAGACCGACAAACGAGCAGTACCGTATCAGACAGAAAGTAACACTCCGTGTGATGTCCCAAGTCAAATCAATGACGACTTCTTTGGGTGCACCACTCCACATGGTGTGGTTCGTAGTCGTACTTATAGAGATAAATACGGTTCTGACCGTCTTCGCTGGGCCTCTTCAGCGCTGTTGCGCCACGGCGATGCCCATCGCCTGAGCAAGTGCCCGTCCGTCCGCCGAACGCCTCGCTCCCCGCCACTCCACCTCGCCCCCCGCGCGCGCTCCGGTCGCTTTCGCTGGCGCACCGGGTAGCAGACGTCTCGTTCTCCCTCTCCGCGCCAGTTCCGCGCTCCCCCGCCGCTTCTGGGCCGCAGGAGAGCCCGGCAAAGTCTCTCCCGGTCCGCACGCCGCTTGGGCAAATGACGGGCCCCGCGGCGACGCAGGCGGTTCCGGCGACGCAGGCGGTTCCGGCGGCGCAGAAGCAGCGCGAGCAGCCTTCACGGGTCTCTATCGAGCCGCTGCACGTGCCGTGGCTACAGCACGAGCAGTTTCCAGCCGTCAAGGCGGCCACGAGCGCGCCGGCCGCGCTGGTTACGGCCAAGAAGAGCGCCATCGCCAAGGCCGGCCAGGAACTCAAGGTGCGTCCTGCCGGCCGCTGTGATGGCGTGACCGCGTGTTGTGGCACTGACTTGCACCAACACACACGCAGCGCGCGCGGACGTATGTGGACCAGCAGCTCACGCAGCTGGAGAAGCAGCTCGTGTCCATCTCGGACTTCCTGGACGGCGCCTCGTCGTCCATGTTCCCGTCGCAGATACTGATCAAGACGAGCGACGCGCCTGCCATCGCTGGCACGAACGGTGCACAGGTGGTTGCCGCTGCTAGTGGCGCAGCGGCTGGGACGGGAGCGGGTGTGCCTGCTGACGGCAAGCTTGCGGCGGCGTCGACTGCGCTGCAGTCGGCTGCTTTCCTGGTCGAGGACGACTTGGCCGCTGGTACGTGAAGCGCCTAAAGGCCTGTCTCCTTCTCCATCGGTGGCCTCGAGACTGATCGGCCTGTGATGCTGGCTAGACACGCCGTGCACGACGAAGGGGCTGTGGCAGTACCTGAGCGCGTACTCGTACTTCAAGCCGATCTCGCCCGAAGACATGGAGGAGCCTCTGCGTCTCGAAGGTATTACAACGTATATTCTGCGCTTGGATGCAGTACCTGCTAACCCGAGGTCGATTGTGTCGGCATCTCCTTGCACAGACGAATCGCTTGCGTTTGGGGACGACCCGCTCGACCTGGAGGTTGCAGAGGGATTCCAAGATGCGTCTGCCTCTTCTAATGCTCTGCCTGGCAACAGCAAGAAGCGCATGCTAGCCGACTCAATGGCGGCAATCCGGGAGCAGGACGACTTCTTCAAAGAGGTTAGTACGGCTATAGTGCTCCTGGTGCGTGGCGGTTTGGCTCAACGCCTTCTGTTTTGCTACAGCGACTACTAGCAGCCTTCTTGCCGGCCACGAGCTGCTCCTCCGCTTTACAAGCAATCAAGGACAACACCGAGCCGACGCTTGATGGTGTTGAAGTGCGCACACAAGACGACAATGACAAGAGAGGAGTAAAGCAGCCAAAGGACCACCGGGTGCGGCGAAGAGACCAAGAGGAGAGGGCGTACGCGACTTCGTGGGATCCTGACGGAACCACGGGCGTGCTGCGCGACGTTGGCCTGCTAGAGCTGAGCGAGAGCGAAGCGCAATGCTGTATGAAGAACCCCCACGACGACCAAGTCGCACAGGAGATCCGCGTGCTGCAGTCCGAGCTCCGAGCCACGATCCGACATACCAACGCTGCCAAGCGTGCGCTCCGCCAGATGTTCGACCGGTGCGTTGAGTTGTGCTCGTGGCCGTGAGTGGTTAGTGATCGACTTGGTGTCTAACCGCGCGCTCCATGCGCTCTACTTCGCAGGAGCAAGCCGTGGCTGTCCCAGCAGGAGTCCATCGACCAAGACAACCTCGCCAAGTATAACGCGCTCCTGCGGCGGAAAAAGGTGCGAGTCGACTGCAGAAGTGCGCGGTTGTCGATTCCTTTGGCAAATGGACTCACCATGCACGCCTGATCACCACTCCGCAGGAGCTTGATCGAAAGAAGCGACTGAAGGAGAAGAAGCGAATGCGGAGAGACGGTAGCGTGCTTCAGTGGCATGCGCTTGCTCGGCCGAACCAACCACGCTAACCGGGATTGGTGTGATGACTGATTACAGCGTTGCGAGTCGACATTGCGTCGTCCTTGACGCAGTGAGCAGCCTCCGTCCAGCTTGTGCTGCTCGTCGCTCGCGACGATGGAGACCAACCGAGATGCGAATCGTCAAGGGCAGGGACGAGCCCAGGCAGCAGCCTAGTTATTTATCCGAGTCGCGGGAACACGAGTGAGGTTAGCTCTCGAGGTGCTGGGCGTCTTCCTTCTTCAGACAGAAGCTGTCATTGAGCACGCACTGACGAGCAGGAGGTAGTGTATATTAGAGGTTGACGCCGCGCGCCGCCACACCAGCAGCAAGTGATGCGGCAGCAACGAACTCGCCTCGACAGCGCCATCCCTTCACGGTTGATTGACGTCGAGATTGGGCCGAGCGTTACCGGCCGAGCGGGGGGAAGTCTTCGTTGTAGCCGCCGTTGCCATTGCCACGCCCGTTGCTCCCGCCGGAACCGACGCCGATGCTCGTCGACGACGGGAAGCGCGACGGAGACCGCGTCTGCGCAGCGTACACGTTGTGTCCTCGCCCAAAGACGGCCACCGGCGGCGGTGGGGTCATCTGCTGGGGTCCGCCGCGGTAGAACTGCTGCTGCTGCTGCGGTGGCGGAGGGGGTGCCATGCCGTCTACTCTACTGCTATACTCGCTTGGATACCGTCCACGGCCACCAGCAAATGGTGGTTGCTGCTGCTGAAGCGAGTACCCGCCAGGCAGCGAGCGGTCATACTCCCCGCCGGGGCGAACATAAGCCGGTGCACCCCCGCCGTACCGCAGCGGCTGCGCGTGGGAATAACGTCCGTCGTTGCCACCACTGCCGCCCGAGTTGGCCGTGCGAATGGGGCGGTACGCGCCGTGGTTGCGCGTGAAGTCCGGGTCGTTCAGCTCTTGCTCGCGGTTGCGCCACAGCACCTTGCTCTCTTTCCAGCTCTGTGGGTCCGTCACGGGCGACCGCGCCGGGCGTTGCTGCTGCTGCCTCTGGCTCCCCTGGCTGCTGCTCGCCTTCTCCTCTTGTGCGTTCGGCGACGGCGACGCCCCCCGCGTACGGTTGAACCCCTTTGAGCCGTCCGGGCCGGCGGCTTGGCGATTGCCATGCCGTGACTGCCCGTTGACGCTGTTGCTGCTGCCGCTCTCTGGAGTCTTGGCCGAGGACGCGTTGGAAGAAGTCGACGACGCAGAGTCCGCCGCGTTGTCTTCGCCAAAGATGCGCGCGCGCGCCTCGGCATACGCGCGCTCTCGGTCCTGCATGGACCTAGCTGCCTTGCCTCCGTCCTTGCCCGCGCCGCCGCCTCGCCCGCCGTTGGCTCCGGGCCGCTGCGCGCCGCGCTTGCGCATCATGATACGCGGCGCCGACGCTGGCGTCACCGCTGGCTGCTGCCGGTCGGTAGACAAGTCGATGAGCAGCACTGGCGGCACCACCGTCTGCGTCGTCTTGAACAGCGTCACAACGCGAGACGCGTTGCCGTCGTATCCCTGCTGCTGCTGCTGCGCACGGCAGTGCGGTGGACGAGCGCGTGAGCCACACGAGCAATGAATGGAGTTCATGCAGAGCTGCGGACGTACCGCGTAGGGGTTGTACTCGCCCGTCTGGTGCTCGAGGAAGCAGCGCTGCGCCAGGCGGTGGATGATCAGGCGGTGGTACGAAGACAGCGGCGGGAAGCTCAGCTGCGCCTCTCTGCAGTTCGTTCGAGAGTCACCGTCAGCCGTTACCACTTACCCCCACACATGAACGCGACGCAAAGGACGCTGAGCGTGAACGCACCTCGGGTTCTTGACGAAGCGCACGATCTGGTCCTCGAACTGGAGCATCGACAGGCGCTCGCGCGGGTTCTCGAGGCACGAGACGAGCACGGGGTCCAGCTGCGCCGCCACCGCGCTGGCCGTGGCCGCACTGACGCCTTCGCCGTCGCTCGGGCGCTCGAAAACGCCGCCGTTGTCGGCCGGGGGCGGCGGAGGCATGATGCGCAGCGAACCGAAGGCCGCCGCGACCTCGTCTCCGACGGACGCTGCGGCGGGCGTGAGCCTCGGGCGGGCGGCAGCGAGCGCGACGGCGGCGGCCGCGCGCTCCCACTCGTCCTCCTCGTCGTTCGGCAGCCGCAGCATGCTCAAGCGCAGAGCGTACGCGCCGTTGTCAGCGTGCAAGTCCCCGGATCGCCTTGGCACGTGCCCTCTCTCCCTCTACTTCGCGAGGGAGGCAGCGGAGGCGGCGAGGCGACAGCGGCACCGCCGGAGAGAGGAAAGAAGCGCCGACCAGCCACTGGGCGTAGGAGGCGAGCGCGAGCGTGGGAAGCAGCCGCCGGAAGCAGCGCAGGCGATCGCCGCGCGCAGTCCGTCGGTCGTGGTGGAGGATGGATTGGAGCCTGGTCGTCTGCCCACGGCCGACATCCTTCTGGGGTTTTATACCCTTCCTGAATCAATACAGAGTATAAAACATAGAAGTATATACGTTGTCAGAACGACAAGGACAAGCAAGGTGCAGCGCAACATGACATGATGACCAGGAAGCTCGTCACCACGACGAGCTCTGGGAGAGCGATGGCCAGCAGCAGCAGCCGCAATGACAGCGACGGTGTTGCCATCAAGCCTCGCTAATTGTCTTGCAAACAAGACGCGAGGTCTCACCACTGCGACGGTCTCCCGTTGTCTCGCTCGAAGCTCACTGACAATGAGTCATTGTTTGCTTGACGCTTTCGTCTGCCGTCCCTCCTCCCTCGCTCCTTCCCTCTCCTTCCCTCCTGCGCTGTTCTCCTCCTGCGCTGCTCTCCTCCCTTGTCCCTCCCACTCACCTCTCGGCGGTCCGTCGTACCTCTCGCGGCGGACGCGCCGTCGCTAATAATGTTCCTTACTATGCTACAAAGGGTCCCTGCGCCTCTCGTCATCGTCCGGCTCGCAGCAGGCCGAGGTGGCGCGGAGCAGGCGCGCGGCACCATTGATGCGACTGCCGTGGCGGTGCAACGTCGCAACTGACATCGACACCACAGGCAACAACAACAACAGTAGTCAGCGCGCCGCACCCCCGCCAAGCACCACAGCAATCGGGCCAAGAGCACGCCGCCGCTGCCTCCTCGAGCCCTCCTGCCGCCGAGCGGTCACGCCGGCTTCGACGGGTTCGCTTTCTTGGCGCGGCGGTGCTTCCGGTCTGACTGCTTGAGCGCGGCACTGAGCGAGTCCATCTTCTTCTTTGGCAGCTCGTAGGCGTCCCCGTCGACGTAAATGTCCCGGTGCACTTCCAGGTCCCGCAGGTTGAGCCGCTCCAGGTGCGCCGCCGCGACGGTCGCGACCGGCTCGGCCATGGGGACGACCCGCAGCTCACCCTCTACCCCTGGGTCTCTCGGCTCCTCATGCTCCTCGTCAATCCCCTCCAGCCCGTGGAAGACGAGCTGTCCGTCGCTGCTGTAGTACCGCTCCAGCGTCTTCTGGATCTGTCCTCGGTGCGGGTCCTCCTGGTGGATCACGCGGATCCGCTCCATGGACGACGCCTGCTGACGGCGCATGCGGTCGTACTCCTCGGCCTCCTGCGCCTGCAGCTCGAGCGCGAAGGCGTAGTCCGGGTCGTCCTCGGGCAAGTCGTCGTGCTCGCTCTCGACCGAGATCTCCTGCTGGATGACACTCATGACGCCCAGCTCGCAGTCTGCGCTCGGCACCTCGACGAAGCACCAGCCGACGCGCCGGTCGTCGCCGAAGCGGCCCGCGATCTCGCGCTCCCACTGCTCCTGCTCCTCGCGCTGCAGCTTGGACGCCAGCTCCTCGTCCATCACGTCGTGCAGCTTGACGGCCGACCGCGCCGCGCGCGTCCCCACGGACCCGCCACCCCACGGGCCCCCGCCGCCGGCGCTGACGGCGCTGCTGCTCGCTCCGCTGCTCATCCTCGTCGGTCTCGTCAATCTGTGAACGCCCTCGGTGGCCGGGCAGGCAGAGCAGAGCAGGCAGGCGACCACGTTCGTCCGCCTTCTTCCCCCTCCAGCGAGGCTTTGGCCCGTTCTTTCTCGCGGTGGCTGCGAATAGCGACCGTCACTCTGTGAGAGTGAGTGAAGGTCTATATGGGATTGTCACCCTGCTGATTTGTACCCAATCATTGTCGAGTACAGCATTCTTGCGACGCACACACACTCTTCAAATGTACGGATTCGACAGGGTAATGAATCGAACGGGCATCACCGATAAACCGGTTTGCATACCGGTATCAGCCAAAGCAGTCGCGACAACGACGACACCTTGAGACCGACGGTGAACGCGCATGATCGTGCAAGGCCAGCGACGAGGCCAAGCGGCGTGCTGATCGCGCCCGATCCGCGCGGGATGGATTTTCTCGAGCAGAAAGAAGCCGAGGCGCGGCCCCGATCAAAAGGCTCGTGGCCCACATGTGATCGCGCGCCTGACCTGTGTCGTGCTTTGTGGTAAACTTGCAACGCGAAATGTGTGCGTCAAGCACCTCGCTGGCCCTTGAGGATCTCTGCCATTTGGCTGAAGCCAGCGTTTCAGACGATCGATCCGCTGCAGACAACGCATCAACTCGCTGGCAGATTGAAGGACAGGCGCTCACACACATGCTAAAGATACTTTTTTTTTTGCTTCGCTCGACGCAGAAGTTGAGCAAGTTGAAGCCCGCAGAGCAGAGAGCGCAATGCAACTGCCCGTGTTCTCTTGCTCGGCATCCAACTTCTCTGGCGCGCTCCTTTCCTGCCGCGGAATCCGCACACACCACCATAGTATCTCTCTCGTCGAGCTTCTTCAAGAGTGAAGAAAACAAGATCATGGCATCTCCATCGGCACAATTTTCCCAGTCGAGAAGCATGAGAGGTGCTAAATTTTGGCCACGTCGTGTCTTTCTTATTCCGACGGATAACATTCCTTCGAGACAATTGTTCCTCGCTGTCAAACACTGGAATGTTGGCAATGTTGGCTCGGGACCGTTCCTGAAACTTTTCCTCGAACTTGTTCACAGATACCATCCAACCCTACCCTGACTGGGTTCAAGGCGGCTGGTGGTTTGCGTCAAGTGTGTGGCTCGGACCGAGCCGCGAAGGCGGTGCTCACTTCGCGTGTGGACACAACCCTTCTTCCATCGGCGTCGCGAAGGCGACGACAGGCGCCGCTATTTTATCGACGGCAACGCACAGTACTGGGCACTTGAGCGGAGAAACATGCTTTCGATCAAACCAACCACTTCTTATCCACTGCCCACTCAATGCGTGAGTTCAGTCACCTGGCGCAAAACCGCCTGCCTTCTTATTATAGCCGCGCCTGTGGACTGAACCTTGTGTTCTCGGATTCGACCGCGCAGATTTTCCACATGGACGCTGGCGCACGCGCACGCCACGTTTGCCGCGAGAATCCTTGGGCGTCGGTCGTGAGGCCGCGCATATCCATTATTGCGCGGTTGCCATGCGGCGACTCAAGGCACGAAGCGTCGTCACGGGGCTGGCTGGCATCGGGCAGCGTGTCTCTTGGCTGGGATACAAACGCCAAGTCGATCTCGTGACGGCGTCACGCCCCGCCAAATCCTGCACATGACACGAGTGCCCATACAAACTCATTGGTAATGCAAGCTCAGCGCCAGCTGATTCTCTCAATCACTTGCCCCCAGTATGCGAGTCGACGCCCCTTCCTTCTTCCCTCCTCAGTCCCTTCTCTGCGCAGCTTGCTCCTTCACAGCGACAGACGAGCCGCCGAATGAGAGATGCGTCGACACCGACCGCGACCACTTGCGCTTTGTATGGTGCTGCACTGGCCCTGGCTCCTGCCAGAGTTGTCCCGCCCGGCCCTCTATTCTACACAGTGTAACCACGCCGTAACCACACCACACCAGCAACCCTGCGCTTCTTCCTCCCTTTCCTTCCCTTCCATTCCCCTCTCCGCGCGGCTCGAGCGCTCTCCTTGCTGCCTCAGTGCGAGATCAATCAAGCGGCCGCCAGCCAGCCAGCCAGCCAGCCTCTCGTCCCTCATTCCCTCAGCCACTCGCCATGCTGCCCGACCTGTCCAACATCCTCGCGTGGAAGCCGCGGCGCCACGGCGGCGTTGGAAACAGCGGCGGCGTCAAGGCGGCGGCGTGCCCGAGCAAGCCTGCGCGCGGCTCGGCCAGCGAGCGCGCCATGACGGCCACGTCGCAGCAGGACGCCGACGACGCGTCCGAGACGGAGAGCGCCGACTCGAGCCAGTCGGGCCGCTACCTCTTCCATCGCCAGCAGTCGACGCAGAAGACGGACGACGAGGACGAGTCGGACGACAACAACGACGAGCTCGCGGGCGCCAGGAAGCACCAGCCGCACGCGCAGCCGCAGCAGACGCCCGCGCTGCGCTCCATGTACTCGCTCGCGCGCGCCGGCCTCCAGAGCTCCAAGATGCTGCTCACCAAGACGCGGAACGCGCCGCAAGCCGCCCCGGTCGCGCACTACCAGCAGCAGCAGTCCGCGGCCTCGTCCCGGGCGCCGGCGACGCGCCGCAAGCCGCACTCGCGCAGCGTCGACGAGCTGTCGGAGAGCGACTTCCTGCCGCTGGCCACCGGCACGCGCGTGTCGACGCCCTTTGGCCTCGGCACAGTGCTCGAGGTGCGCGCGCGCGACGGCGTGACGGTCGTGCGCCTCCAGCGCTCGCACCCGAACGCCGTGGCCGCCCCCGCGACGCTCTTCCTGCGCGACGACGACGACGACTGCCACGCGGTCCCGGCGCTCGTCAACGACCTGGTCGTCACGCCCGCGGGCAGCGCGCGTGTGCTGTCGTACAACCCGCAGGACCAGTTCTACGACGTGGCCGTCCAGCGCAGCGGCGGGAACGACGCCGAGTACACGTGCCGCGTGCGCGCGAGTGACGTGCGGCGACGGCACGCGGCGACCGGCGCGGCCAGCCGCTCGGCGCGCCGCATGCGCTTCCACTCGATGGAGTTGCACGACCAAGTCCGGACGTCTGCTCGTAGCGGACGCAACTCGAGCAGCGCGGCGAATGCGCCGCCGAAGCTCGCGCGCGGCTTGTCGACGGCGATCCGCACGGTTGTAGGCGCGTCCTCGAGCGTGTCGACGTCGACCATGAACTTTATCTCCAACAAGTACTACCAGGGCCAGCCGGTGATCACCACGTACGGCGCGGGCACAATCGCCGCGGTACTGGCGGCCGATGAACCCGCCGGCGGGCCCAACAGTAGCAACCCTGCGGCGGGCCGCATCCTCCAGGTCGAGCTCGAGTGGGGCGCCGTCGCATACCTGCACGCGGACGCCATCACGAGCTACCCCAAGGCGCTCGTGGGTATGGACGTGTCGACCAAGTTCGGCGCCGGCGTCGTGCTCGAGCTGCGCGCCGAGGACGCCATCTACACGGTGCGGCTGCACGACGAGCAGCCCGTGGGCACGTCCGACATCGTGTACGTGCCCGAGAGCGACCTGCACCGCGTGGGGAAACTCGCGGCCACCGTCGGGAGTGTGCAGAAGCAGGTGCGCGGCAAGCTGTCGGCGCTGGCGCAGCGCCTCGGCCACGAGCGAGTCGTCGTGATGCACCTGCGCGACGACGAGATCTCGTCGGCCGGCATCTAAGTTGTATGTATGAGCGTGCCACCGCCGCGAGAAGTGCGGCGGGCAGGCGCAGGACGGCGCAGCGCGGCCGCCACCTCCACATGCGCGCACCGCCGCCGTCGCTGCAGTTTTGACTTATATTATGGAATCCCCCGGCGGTCCGAGCTCTCGAGAGTCTTGGCCGCGATGTGAGGGCCGCTCCGCCCACGGGCGTCGAGCGAGAGCAGGCACAAACACACAGACGAACAATACACGTTGCTGCCTTCGCGTCCCCGCCTTGGAGCACAGCGAGTGCACACACACCACAGCAAAAGCCCATGCAGTCATTCCACTGGACAATGTTCAGGGTTTCTTGGTACCTGATGGAGAATCAGACGTGGCGGAGCTCTCCGCTTCAACTTCAACCACTGAAACACTGCAACTTCAACTCGGGAGGGTGCTTTGGATCGAAAAAGTATCCAAAAGTGAAGCCACCTCTCCCCTCAGTCGGATTCCCCTCCGACTGGATTGCTGGATAATATCCAGCGGATTTGCCGCGGCTCTAGCTCGCCGAGGTCGACGCTGCGCCGGACGTGGACGGCCCGCGGGTCACCTCGGCGCCAAGGAAGGTCGTGTACATGGAGCTCGCGTCGCCTCTGCGGATGAGTCCGTCGCGGTAGACCAGGTCGAAGCCGCCGGTACGGTCGCTGCTCGTGCCACCGCGCCTGTGGACGAGCGAAGCAGCGATCGTTCAGTGAGGTGGTGAAGTGTGACCACTTGCAGAGCGGACCATACTTGGCTTCGAGGTCGAGGATGTCCAGCATGTCGTTGAGCATGCCGCACTTGAGCTGGTAGTCGGACGCCGTATTGGCAGACAGCTAGATGCACCAGATGCCGTTAGCACGAAGGGCACCATCGAAGTGCACGGGCAATCACTGACCGACGGAGACGCATTGACCTCAAGCAGCCACGGCTTGAGAGTCTCGTCGATCATGATGTCGTAGCCGTACAGCTCGAAGCAGTGCTTGTCGTTCATGATGATCTTCTCCACGCTGTTCGAGCACGCTGTCAATGAATGCCAAGACCGACAGCCAATACACGACCACGCGCGCACCTGAGCAGGGACTTGATGATAATGCTCTGGATGTCGAAGAAGAGCTTGTTGACGCGCTCGGGACTGTGCCGAGACATCATGAAGAGCTTCAGGCGTCGCAGGTCCCACTTGCCGCCGTGCTGTTAGTCATTGTCGAGAGCAGAGAGCTAATCGTCAGCGCTGCTCTCCGACTCTCGATCCTGCTGCGAACACCCTTCCTCACCTTCTTGTTGTAGTTCTCTGAGGTCTTCTGGATGGCGACGTTGGTGAGGTGGATGAACGAGTTCGCAATGTCGCTCGGGTTGTTGGAGTAGCGCGCGTTTGTGAACCGTGCGAACCCGCCGCGGAACAGGTAGATCTCGAGTGGAGAGACCGACGGCACGAGCGCGTACAACCGCAGGTCGAACTTCTTGCCGCCGACCAGGTACGGGTTGGCGATGTACTTCTGCACCACGTACGTCTCGACTGGTTGCGGCGGCGGCGCCTGCGACGCTTGCTGGGCCTGAGATTGTTGCGACTGCTGCGCTTGCTGCTGCGCTATCGCCTGCTGCTGCGCCTGCGACTGCCAGCGAACGTCCGTCCGCCAGTCACTGATCTGCGAGAGCTTGGTGAACAGGAAGATGCCCTTGCCCTGCGCTCTAGAGACTTGTTGGCGGGTGCAACCAGGCACGGGAGTAGGCAAGTGTGGAGGACGTACTTGCCGATGGGCTTCATAATCCAGACCCCCTGGTTGCGCTTGAACTCCTCGACGAACATGGCATACTCGCCCGGAAGGATGTACGTGATGGGGAAGAAGTCGTACGCACCGAGCGCCGGGTCCAGGTCACTCGCGCTGCTGCTGGCGGCGTTCCCGCTCTCATCAGTGCTTCTACGTTCAGCAATGAACACAACACGAGTTCGTTCAGTGGTCATAGCAAGCATGAGACCGAAGCCGACGCGTACTTGGCCTTCTTCTCGACTTGGCGCCTCATGCGCTTGAGGTTCTTGATCAGCAGATCCTTCCGGCAGAGCTGCGAGCGATCCACCGTCTCAGTCAGCTGCAAGCAGCAGCAATGAACCGCCAACGAGCAGTCGATCGGCGAAAGCAAACCTCGCGGCCGTTGCGGTAGTGGTTGACGCGCTGCGACGCCTCGAGGTGCACCGTGTCGAGTAGCTCGTAGATGTACTCGCGGTCGGCCCAGTAGAAGTCCCAGTCGCTGTCGCTCGTCTCCTTCCACCCGCGCCGCAGTAGCGTGTCGTAGATGGTGTTGCGGAAGTTGGTCTTGAACCGCAGCGATCCCGGGGCACGAGCGACGGTCGAGACAAGGGCACCAGACACTCCTCCTGCGTTGCTGTTGGAAGCTGCTCGAACACGACCGCCAGCCGACCGCGCACCGCCAGCCTCGTTGCTGGCGGGGGGATTGCTGCCGACTCGCGTCTGGCGAGACCCACGAGCGGCGCTCGAGGCCGACCCGCCATCCGTCGCTCGCCGCTCAGTCATCGTTGCGAAGGTCGGTCAGGCGCCTTGCTGGCAGGCGAAGCAACTATTCTCGGGCTGTGAGCACGACCCTCCGCTGTGAATGAATGATCCACGGCTTGAACCCGAGCAGTCGCTCGACACCTCGGCATCGAGTGCGATGCGCATCATGTTACACGGTTTACGGGCTCTGCGCGCGACAGAACTCGCCATTGACAACGGACAATGGCGAGGCGGGGAGCTAGGCGTACTTGACGCCACCCATGAAGGTGCGCGGGTCGGGCGCCGCGCCGTTGAACTCGGCGTTCGAGAAGTCGAAGCCCGGGTTCTCCTGCTGGAAGCGCTCGAGCATCATCTGCTTGCGCGCCTCCTCCTGCGCCAGTGGGTCCAGCTGCGCAGATCGTCAACAACAGCACCATGCTCGTGGTCAGTGATCTCTGGGCGTGGTGTTCGCTCCCGACAGCGTCGCGCCGCACCTCGGCGTGGCCGACAAAGACGCTGGGCCACATGAGCCCCTTCTTCATCTTCTGCAGGTTGATGTTGAGCTCGCTGCCGTCTGCACACCGACCAGTGACCACCCGTCAGCGCCATGGCAGCCTCCTTCCTCTATGAACCCCTGCGTCGGCTTTACCGAGCATCCAGTAGCTCTCGTCCACCACGACGGCGCTCGAGAGGTCGTGCTGCCAGGACACACTTCCGGTCAGTCCGAGCCGAGAGCGGCGGCTGGAGCGGCCAAGGCGAGGAGACGCGCACGTTGAGGAACTTGTCGGCCACGCCGCGCAGGCCGAGCGTGACGTGCGTGGCCGAGATCTCGCACAGGATCTGCTGCGCCGAGACGCCCGGCGGCGGCGCGATGAACACGTTCACCTCCTCTAGCGACTGCTCCCACTCGTACACGACGCGGCCTGCTCGGACACCAGGACGCAGAGGGCGTCAGCGCCCGGTACAGCCGCGTAACCCACCGCCAGAGCCGAGGATGAGGCCGATGGCGCAGACCGTCGTGCTTGAACGCGCGGCGCTTGCCCTCGGTCGCCATGGTCGTCTTGGACGTTTGGATACAAGCTGCTGATCCGACGGGGGTACGCTTCGTACCCTGGGGTACGGGTACGTGGGGTATGTACCCATGTGGGTTCACA
This sequence comes from Phytopythium aichiense, assembly GCA_023338125.1. Classification (NCBI taxonomy): domain Eukaryota; phylum Oomycota; class Peronosporomycetes; order Pythiales; family Pythiaceae; genus Phytopythium; species Phytopythium aichiense. Next base: position 20,950 of record JAADYH010000123.1, read on the forward strand.
TCCACTTCGTGAACCCATTCGGGTGCAACGCGTTGTGTCGTCGTCTGGCCAAAATGAAAAGCTGTGTGCATTTATTTATCGCTCGCTTCCTCTTCTCCATTTGGCGATGTGAACACTTCACGCCGCTTGTCTGTCTGTTTAGTTACCTGGTGGATCGGGTTGAAAAATCGCTCAACCCATCGAGAAAACACACGCGCATTCATTTCCCTTCGAGCGTCTTCTTCCCCACGTCGAGCCTGGGTGGGGTGGGCGGGCTCAGTGCGCGTCTTGCCCTCCGCCGCGGACGCTCCGATCGTCTCCGATCGCCGTCACTGCTCGTGCTCGTGCACATACTGGAAGCAAGCCTGCCCGCCGGTCGGTCAGCCGTAGAACAGGAAGATCTTGAGTCGCTGGCGGCCCTCATCGCCGACCCCACGCAGCGCCGAGCAGTCCAGCAGCAGGTTCTGCGCCGCAATCAACAGCTCCGTCACGCTGGCGCTGTCGATCGACTGCTCCGTGAGACCCATCTTCCTGCAGTTGGCCACGCGCGTCTCGCCGAACTGCGTGCTGAGGAACGCGCTGAACGCGTGCTTCTCGTCGACCGACCAGCGTGAGAAGACGTCGGAGGTGCGGCTGGGCGAGAACGGGCGGTGGTGCTGATGGTATGAGCGGTGCGACGGAGACAGCGCGCCGAAGATGCTGCTGCGGGGAACGGGAGCGCGCTGCATGGCCGATTCCCTCTGCTGCTGGGTGCGCCGCTCGGTCAGCGACTTGTACGCCTCGGTCTCCCCCACCAGTCGCTGCACAAGGTCGTCGAGCGCGCGGTTGCGCACTGGGAGTGCGCGCACCACGTCGCGGCACTCTGGACACGAGAGCGACGTGCGGAACCAGCTGCTGATGCAATGCCCGCAGAACGTGTGCGAGCACGGCAGCGTCGCGCTCGCGTGGAAGTAGTCCAGGCAGACCGGGCAGACCATGAACCGCTCCCGCTCCTGCTCGGACCTCGGCGCCGAAGGTGGCTGTGCTATCCTATCTCCACTCATCATTGACGAGGCTAGTGTGTGTGTGTCCGTCTGGGTGGCCATGGCGTCTTGTGTCTCCTGGGTCTCGGCTTCCCGCGGCGCCCGCTCGCTGCGGCGCGTGCGCTTCCGCTGCTGGGACGCGCCGTCAATCTGCTGCTGGCCAGTGCTGCTGCTGTGTCGTAGTCTCGAGCTGCGGGCGGGCGTGGCGTCCTCCGGTGTCGAGCCGCGGCTTCTCTTGCTGGACACTGGCGCGGCGAGCATGGCCTCGTTCACCACGTCTCGACTCGTCGCATCCGACCGTTCAGGCGTTTCCTCCATGTGCAGCGGCGAGCGGCAGAGCTCCATGGCCGGCGTGGACGAGCGCGTGCGGACCGACGCGGCCGCGGTCACGGGCGTCTCACTCCGCGGGTTGGTCGCGGCCGTGAGCGTCGAGGGCGAGAGCGTGCGCGCGACGGCCTTGATGGCGATGCTCGAGTAGGCGCGGTCCGAGAAGTGCACGCTGAGCTGGACGCACTGGCGCATGGCGCTGGCGAGCACGACCAGGTCGCCGTCGCGCAGCTCGTGCGTCCCGCCGGGGCTCATCTCGACGCCGTTGACGGCCGTGCCGTTCATGGGCTCCATGTCGAAGAGCACCCAGCGGCGGCGCGCGAAGGTCCAGTCGCCGCCAGCCGCGCGCAGCGTGACGGCCACCGACTCGGCCATGGGCACCACGCCCACATGCCGCTTGCTCACCGTCAACGTGTCCTTGGTGGTCGGGATCTTGAGCTCGCAGCGCCGGCTGCGGCCCACCGAGAAGGCCTGCGAGAACTCCCAGCTGCCCAGTGGCGCGCCCCGGTCGGCTCCCCGGTCGCCTGCCCGATCGCCTGCTCGGTCGCCGCCGGTCGTCGCGAGCGCCGCGGGCGACGCGCGGCCGCCGCGCGGGGCCGAGAAGAGCGGGAAGAGCGCCATGGGCTGGCCGCGGTATACTGGGGCGCTGATATTTGCTTCTCCTTTCCCCCACTGCGCGCTTCCTCTTCCAGCAGAGCCTGGGGACTCGGCGCTTTGGGGATGGGGAAAATTCTCCCGACGATAATTGAAAAAAAAAGGAAAACGAGACATTCGACAACGCCTGTTGCCAGTGACTTGGAGTGAGTATGGAGGTCGGCAAATCGCGCCTTTCAAATGCCGATTTGCAGCGACCAGAATCGCGAAAATGGCCGAACAGGAATAGACGGAAGGAAACGGTGGAACAAAACACTTCCGAATACAAGATCCAAATCACATATTTGGCATCAAGGGTCCTTCAAACAGATCTTGCATTGAACTAGGGCACACTTTCGAATCCGGATACGCGTTCTGGCAGGTTTGTTCTACACTCCCCCACTCCGCCCCTCATACAGCATACCTATGGGTTCAAAACCGGTATGCGATAGTCGAGGTTTTCTGCGCGAGAGCCTTCTTCGAAGCCGAGCTCCCCCCACAGCAAAAGCTCTCGGGCCGCCAAGGACGCCCATTTCCACCCACGCCGCCGCCTTCTCCGGTCGTCCCGCGGCCTCCAGAGCGCCCCCAAGGCCAGCCAGCGGCCCTCCGTGTATCGTATACCCGGCAGCACACGGTGAGGTAACCCCGCGGGCGTCATGAGCTCCGCCAAGAACATGATCACGCTCGAGGAGGGCTGGGACCGCGAGATCAAGCCCAAGGCCATCGACGTGCTGCTGGAGATCCTGGACCGCGGGTTCGACCAGGTCCGCGTGTCTCCGTTCCCGCCCAGCGTGTTCATGCCCATCTACACGACGTGCTACAACATGTGCACGCAGCGCTCGCCGTACAACTTCTCGGAGCAGCTGTACGACCGCCACGGCGCCACCTTCGACGCGTACCTGGAGCAGCGCGTGCTGCCGACGCTGGAGAAGGCGCACGACGAGTTCTTCCTGCAGGAGCTGGCCAAGCGCTGGGCCAACCACAAGCTCATGATGAAGTGGATGACGCGCTTCTTCATGTACCTCGACCGGTACTACGTCAAGCACCACTCGCTGCCCACGCTGGATGAGGCCGGGCTCCAGAGCTTCGACCGGATGGTCTTCCAGAAGGTCAAGACCCGCGTCAAGTGGGCCATGCTCGAGCTCATCGAGAAGGAGCGCAACGGCGAGCTCATCGACACGACGCTCATGCGCAACTGCGTCGAGATCTTCGAGGTCATGGGCATGAAGTCGCTCGACGTCTACCAGACGTGCCTCGAGACGGACCTCGTCGCCACGAGCGCCACCTACTACGAGCGCAAGTCCAAGGGCTGGCTCGCCGAGGACTCGACGCCCGCCTACCTGCTCAAGGTGGACGAGGCGCTACAGAGCGAGCGCGCGCGCGTGCACCGCTACCTGCACAAGACGACGGAGCCCAAGCTGCTCAAGAAGCTCGAGGCCGTGCTGCTCGAGGCCGCGCAGAAGCAGCTGCTGGAGCGCGAGCACTCGGGCGTCATCGCGCTGCTCAAGAACGACAAGCTGGACGACCTGGCGCGCATGTACCGCCTCTTTTCGCGCATCAAGAACGGCCTCGAGCCCATCGCCGACCTCGTGCAGCGACACATCACGGCCGTGGGCAACGACATTGTCGAGAAGCGCGCGAACGCCATCGCGTCGGCGGGCAACATCAAGGACGCGGCCTCGGACCCGGCGTTCATCAAAGAGATCCTGGCGATCCACGACAAGTTCCGCAGCGTCGTGAACGAGCAGTTTGCGGGCAATTCACTCTTCCAGAAGGCGCTCAAGGAGGCCTTCGTCGAGTTTGTCAACAAGGACGTGGGCCCCGACAGCTCGGCCAAGCTGATGAGCACGTTCTGCGACCGCATCCTCAAGACGGGCGGCGAGAAGCTGAGCGACGAGCAGGTCGAGGACTACCTGGAGAAGGTCGTGTTCGTCTTCTCGTACCTGACGGACAAGGACCTGTTCGCCGAGATCTACCGCAACCAGCTCGCCAAGCGCCTGCTGAACCAGCGCTCGGCCTCGACGGACGCCGAGGTGCTCATGATCGGCAAGCTCAAGCTGCGCTGCGGCGCGCAGTTCACGGGCAAGATGGAGGGCATGATGAACGATCTGGCCATCGGCAGCGACCACCACCAGGACTTCGCGGCGTTCCTGGCCAACCAGCGCGCGCAGAACGGCGGCGGCGACGGCGACAACAGCGCGACGGGGGGCATGGAGTTCAGCGTGCAGGTGCTGACGACGGGGTACTGGCCGTCGTACCGGGTGCTGGAGATCACGATGCCGCCGTCCATGGTGCGCTGCATGAACCTGTTCAAGGTGTACTACGACTCGAAGACGAGCCACCGCCGCCTGCAGTGGATCCACTCGCTCGGCAACGCCACGATCCGCGCCAACTTCCCCAAGAAGAAGTGGTACGACCTGCAGGTGACGACGCTGCAGGCTGTCGCGCTGCTGCTCTTCAACGACCAGTCGAGCACGAGCGCGACCGGCGTCATGACGTTCGAGCAGGTGCGCGAGGCGCTCAACCTGTCGGTGGACGTGGTCAAGCGCATCCTGCACTCGCTCTCGTGCGGCAAGTACAAGCTGCTGGCCAAGCAGCCGGTGGGCAAGACGATCGGCACGAGCGACACGTTCCAGGTCAACGTGTCGTTCGCGTCGCCCATGCGCAAGCTGCGCATCCCGATGGCGTCGCTCGAGGAGAGCCACAGCCAGAAGAACGTCGAAGAGGACCGCAGCATCGCGATCGAGGCCGCCATCGTGCGCATCATGAAGGCGCGCAAGACGCTGCAGCACCAGCAACTGATCTCGGAGGTGCTGAGCCAGCTTGCGTTCTTCAAGCCCAACCTCAAGGTCATCAAGCGCCGGATCGAGGCACTCATCGACCGCGAGTACCTCGAGCGCGACCCCGAGCAGGCCAACACGTACCGCTACTTGGCGTAGAAGTCTCGGGGGATTCGGACAGGGTAATACGAAGTAAATGGGTCGTTGCTGAGGCACTGGAGAACTGGAGGAGGAGCTGGGGAATGGATGGGTATTGGAGAGCGGCGGCTGAGGACAAACCCGGCCAACAGGAGCGAGACGCTTGCGTTTGACTTCCTCCTCTCGCCCGTGTTGTTCTCAATGCGCTGGTGGTGGTTGAGGACGTGAGCCATGGTGTCGAATGCGAAGGATGACATGACTTGACACAACATGAAGTTCGCTTGGAGTTATCTACTGTCTAGTTCTCTCTCTCTCGTTCTCAAGTGTCGAGGCAGCCGCAGGAGCTCATAGCCTAGGCGACCGCCTGCTTCTTGAAGAACCGGTTGAGCGCCGTTGGCGCGCTCTCGGCCTTCTCGCGCCACTCCTGCTGCTGCTCGCGCCGGGCCTCGCGCCGCTTCTGCTGCTCGGTCGACTCGCGCAGCTTCTGCTTCTGCGCGTCCACCACGTTCTGCTGCTTCTTGCGCAGCCGCCGGCCAGGCCGGTTGCGGCCGCGCATCTTCTTCTTGGCGGGCTTGCCGTCGTCCTTGGCGTTGGCTTGCAGCATGAGCTCCTGCTTGCTCTTCTGCTCCGCGACCGGGTCCGCGTCGACGCGGCCGATGACCGACGGGTCCAGCGTGATCATCTCCGGCCGCAGCTTCTCCAGCAGCGCGCGCACCTCCGTCTCGCCGCGCTGCTTCGCGCTCTCGTACGGGTTGGCCTCGTACGTGTCGAAGTTGGGCTCGCCCGAGCCGGGGATGACGATGCTCTGGAAGCCCGTCGAGTGGCCCACGCCCAGCACGTCCTCGAACGGACGGAAGGCCAGCGAGCTCACCTGCGAGCCCGGGATCTGGTACTTCATGTACGGCGTCGGGCCGCTGCTGCCGCTCGTGAAGGCGTTCTTGAGCACGTGGACGTTGGGGCCGAAGCCCAGCGCCACGAGCCCGCGCTGGCTCACGCTCATCGTGTTGGCCGCCGCCGTAAGGTAATACTGCGTCACCTCTTGGTACTTGCGGAGGTCAAAAACCTGCGGGAGTCGACAGAGACGACGGGTGAGCTGCGACTCGAACGACTAACGCGCGCTACAGCGGCGCACCTTGACTTTGCGGTCGGCGCCGGCGGTGACGAGGTACTTGCCGCTGTTGTCGATGTCCATGGAGCGAACTGCGGACACGAGCACAAGCGTCAGCCTATCACGCACCAACCACCAACCCATCAGCTGTAAGAGGAGAAGCAACGCGTACTGGGTCCCTGGTGACACTGCATCTTGACGACGGCCTCGTTCATGTTGGGCGTCCAGAGCGAGACGATGCCGTTGGCGTGGCCGAGGTTGATGACGGCGTTCCACGGGTTCTGCGCCATGACGTCGCACGCGCCTAGCTTGGAGCGGTGCGCGGCGATCTGCGTCCCGGTGGTCACGTCGTGGTACGTGAGCAGGCCGTTGTGGCCGCTGACGGTCGTGAGCAGGAAGTGGTAGGGCAGGAACTCGAGCGCGCGCGGCTCGACAGCCGAGCGGATGCAGTGCGCCTCGGCGCCCGTGCTGTCGTAGATGTACACGTACTTGCGCTGCGCGGCGGCGAACATGGAGTTGTTGTGCAGGAAGGCGACGTCGCGCACGCGGTCGTTGGCCTGGAACTCGCACGTGAGCTTCATGCGCAGCGAGTCCAAGAGCGCCAGGTGGCCGCCCTCGCTGCCGAGCAGTAGGTTGCGGCCGTTGCGCGTGAAGCGCGCGCGGTAAGCGCCGTAGTCGGGCAAGTCGAGCGCGAAGATCTTGCGCGCCGTGTTCTGGTCCACGGCCTCGGCCAGCTGCGCCTGCGTGAACTTGTACGTGCGCTCAAGCTTGCCGTCCGCCTCGAGGAAGCCCGCCTGGCTGGGCAGCAGCATCTCGGACTTGGCCGCGGCCTCGGCCGCCAGCTTGTGCTTCTCGTTCGCCGTCTTGAGCGACCCGCGCAGCTTCTTGTCGCGGATGTTCTTGACCTGGCGCTGCGTCATGGCCGACGGACGCGCGTACTTGGCCACGTGCTTGAGCGTCGCGGCGGGCTTCTTGCTGCCGGCGGCCGCCTGCTTGCGCTGCTGCTGCCCGAGGCGCGTGGCCACGGGCGTCGGCTGCTGCTGCGTCTCGGCCTCCGAGTCGCTGCCGGAGCGCTCGCTCTCCGAATCGGACGCCATGGCTGCGGCTGGGACGAGGTCGAGGCGGTCGTGGGGCCCTGGGGACGGCGGGAGCGGCGGTGACGGCGTCGAGAGGAAGCGCAGGCCGAGGCAATTGGCTGCTGGCGGCGTCGAAATGGCTGGAAGCGCTGGTGGCCGACACCGCTTGGCGATGCGTGTACCGTGGGCGAGGGAAATATAGGGGCGGCTGACTAAGGTCGAGTGGGCCACACTAATGTTGATTTTGCTATCAATTTTTGAGGAAAACAGGTGATGTGTCGTAATGCGAATTTGGGACAGAAAACTCCGTGTGACGACGACGGTGAGATTATTGCTTGGAAACAGATCGGCGACGATCGAGGACTTCGCGTCGGCTCGACTCTGGGTGCAGTCAACGACTCGCAGTCACCGCCTCGCCGCGCTGCATGCTCGTCGCGAGTCGCATTGTGCTTTGATTTTCCGCCCCACAGCATGGCGCTTCCCGCGTTTTTGAGGCGACGGCCACTCTTTCTCCAAAGTGCGACTTTTAGGATTGTGATTTGCCTCCGAACGTATTTGACTTGGGGTTTGTATGCCTAGGGAAAGGGGAGGGAGGCATGAAGCCAGACACCGTCACGAGCCTTTTTGTGGCCGACGGACGGGCCTTCTCGCACTCTGTACGCTATGAACGGTCCTATTTGGCGCCTCCTGATGACAGAAAGTCTCGCTGGGCGGGCTTCAATGGTCACTTCTTCCCGACCAGAGGCCCGTCGCGCGCCGATCGCAAGCAAGGCACACTCGCCGATCAACCAACACGACGCCCGTTCCCCGGAGACCAATGCGGCGGGTAAGTGTCCGCGCGCGGCGCCGTTGCTCGCCTTCTGGCGGGTCGATCGTGCTCGCAGGTGCTGCTCTGGATGCGTGACTCACGACTCTGTCTTGTGTGTGAACCTCATGCGCGCGCGCTTCCAGCAGAGACGTCGCTCGGTCTCGCGGCGAAGAGCGTGGCGGCGGGTGATCGCTAACGTCGCGCTGATCGTGGGCGCCCTCACCCTCTCGTACAGCGTCAACGGCGCGGAAGGTACGCGTGCGGCGGATATGGAGACGCCTGGAGGGAGCTGGAGGGCCTAACGGCGCGCGTCTGTGGCCTGCAGCGTCCGTATTCTCGGCGGTGGAGGACGAGATCGCCGGTCTGGAAGACGCCGCGGGCGCCGTGGCGAGCCTGGAGAGCGACTTCATCGGAAGCGCCGCGCTAGACTCTCTCGACGGGTCTGGCAGCTTCAGCTCTAGCGGGTCCGGCAGTGGCGGCGGCGCCGAGATCGAGTTCCCCGACGAGTTACTGTCGTCGCTGCTGTCGGCTCGCCTCGAGGCGGAACATACAGGGAGCCCGCTGAAAGATGCAGTGGCAGGTGCAGCGAGGGAGCCGGCGGCTTCTTCGCGTTCAGGGGCGGGGGAGGAGCGGGGCTACGACGTCGGAGACGCGTCGTCGTCAGGCAGCACGGGAGGAGAGCCCATCGTCGGGGACGAGGGCTCCTGGTCTGCAGGGGCCACGGGCCGGTCCATTGCCGTCGGAGACAGCAGCTCGTCCTCAGCGGGCGACGCAAGCTTCCTAGGGGTGGGATCTCCTGAGTCATTGTCATCGCCTCAGGATGAAGAACGGAGCTACCCTGCGCCGTCGAGCACACAACCTCCGCCTCCGTCGCCATCGGCGTCTGCTTCCCCGACTCCCGAGCCAGTGTGGTATCCTCCGTCGACCGACACGCCCGCGCCCACGTTTCGAGGCACCACTCCGCCCGTTCGCACGGCCGCCACAACGCTGACCCCGACGCCCTCTACTGCAGCTCCATCGGTGGACGATGTGAGCGAACTGGACTCGATCGTTGCCCGCTCCAGTGCAGCGGACGAATCGACGGCGGGCGAAGCCGATGACTGCGCAGACGATGACGACGAATGTGTCACCATTCGCACCTTTTCCCTTTCAGTGTCGAGTGACTCGGGCAGTGGTTCAGAGGACGGGTCGTCGCAAGCAGGCTTTGCCAGCGACTCGGGCTCGACGAACAGCAGCAGCAGCAGCAGTAGCAGCAGCACGAGCCAGGTACAGTCTATTATCTGTCCATGGGGCTGGCAACTCGTGAGTGTCCTTACCCATCGTTGTCTGATCTGGATCGCAGTCGAGCGGTAGTGACGAAGACACTGGAGTGGTAAGACAAACGAGTCTGGAGGAAGGCACCCATGCCTGTATGTCTCCTTGCTAACCGACCGATGTGTCTTCTGTCGGTGCAATTCTAGACGCCCTCGACTCCATACTCGTCCAGCTACTGCCGATGCAAGGCCACCGAGTGCATGAACCGGTACCCCGGCTTGTCAGACGACTCGATCTGTGTCAGCACGCTCTCGGACGGCTCGTGCCCGTCAGGATACACCAGCTGTGGTAGGTGTTGATCGCTTTTATTTGTGCCGAGGCGATACCGGGTTCCTGACCTGGTGGTGTGCGTTCTTGAAACTAGTGTCGACCGACTCGTACAAGTTCTCCGCAACTTCCACGACCCCCAGCAGCGTGACGGACGCAAGCTTCATCCTGCTTGCGTCAGACATTATCGGCTCGTTTTACAACCTCGGCAGCGAAGACCCCATCTCTCGTGGCGCGAACTGGTGGGTCACAGTGACGCTTCCGTCTGGGTGGCGCTTTGTGTCGTGGGACAGCACGAATGTGGACGTGTCGCTGTACGAAGAAAACGACGAGCTGTCGGGAAGCGTGCTGTCCTGTGACGATGTCATCGACTCGAGTGCGTGCGACTCTGCGAGCGCTAACCGCGTGGGCTTCATCGACATCCAGTCCCTCTTGAGCGGACGGCAAGACTTGATGGCGTCCTCCTCGGGGGCCCCGCTCAAGTTCTCGCTGACGTCGAGTATCGTTACCGGGTACAGCGGCAGCTCGGGCGACGTCAAAGTTGCGCTGGCGTACATTGGCTCGTCAGGCGTCATTGCATCAACGACCACAACAAGGCGCATGCGCGAGCTCGCGGTGGCAGCGGATGGCTCGGCTTATGCGCTCGGCAACATGAGTGCGATGACGCTGGCGACAATGGACCTGCCGCAGATCGAATCGGGTCGCCTCGACTCGTCGCTGCTTTGGGTCGATGAAGACACTCAAGTCATGACGCTGTCCTTCTCGACGTCGACGATCATTGGCCCGAACTCAGTGAACCCGAAGGTCTGCGTCGATCTGCGTTCGTCCTCGTGCGCCAGCAAGGGTCGCGAGCCGTCAGCGAACGTCACGTTCTTTGCTGGCGCCTCCGCTGCCTACGTCAAAGAGGGCAACCCGTTCATCTACCTGTACGGGGAACCTGGCGAGACGTCGCTGAACATCACGGCGGACAACGCGACGTACTTTTGCATCGAAAACCTTCTGCCGTCGGGCTTCCAGATGAACTCATCTTGGGAGATCAACGCCGAGTTCGCGTTCCAGATCCAGGTCACGGATGTTGTCTGGAATGGCGATGAGAGCACGTACACGAACCAGTCGACCAGCTTCCAGCTCCCAGTGCTTGCCGGGATTGTGCTGATTGACGAGGACACCGAGATGGCAAGCGATTGTGCCCAAATCCTGGTGCATGAGCAGACGTGTACGTTGGTGGTGCTGTTGCCAGGAGCTGTCGGGTGCTTGACTCATCGTTTGACTGTGGTTGCGTTGTTCCTGCAGACTCCAAGTACGCGCTGAGCGTCTACAGCGTCATGTCGGTCACGATCTTCGCGGTCGGGCTCGTTGGCGCCATTCTCATCACTCGGATGGTATGTGCGCATGCAGCTCTTGGGAGTGTTCGAGGTTGGTTTGCTCACAATGATATTGTGTTGTGTCTCTTTGCAGAACGGCCTGTCGTTCTCGAGCGCTACGTTCTACAACGACATGGCGTCCGTGTCGATCGTGCTGATCTTCGTGCTGTCGATCGTGGCCAACGCGATTTGGATCAGCATCTCTGTCGGAGACGGGTTGACGGCCTCCTCCACGCAGATCTACTACCTGCTGCACCAGATCGCGACGTGCTTCCTTTGGACGATGATGACGGCCTTCTGTTTCCACTGGTCGACGGTCCTCTTCCACGATATCCGCCAGAGCCGCCGCATCTTGCTGCTGCTGCTCTTCTTGGCGCTCAACGCCATCTTCTTCGGATTCCAGCTCTTCGGCGTTGTGAGTCTGAGCGACTTCTACAAGTGCGCGTACGACGATTACATGAAGAACCCGCTGTACACCCGACTGCTGTGCGACTCGGACTACTGCCCCGATCTCCAGCCGTCCCAGTGGAAGTACGCGTCCAGCGATGTGTGCAAGGACGTGGCGTTCTCAAGCTGGCATTTCCCGCTGTTGTTCGGCGGAGACATTCTGATCTGCGTCTCGGGCTTGACGCTGCTAGTCCTCGGTGGATTCGTGCTTCGCCGCGGCATCCGACTCATGGACCAGTCCGGCAGCTTGCTCGAAGACCGCGTGGTCTCCATCATGCGCAAGTCGCTGCTGACGTATCTGGGCGTGATCATCGCCATTGCCCTCGTGCTGGCCACAACGTGCATCATGAACGCGGTGCTGTACTACACGTACTCGAGCATCAACTCGGTCGTGTGGTACGTCTTCACGATCTGGCTGCCGTTCCTAATCCCGCCCGCTGGCTTCCTCTTGCTGCAATGGAACCCGCGGCTACACGGCATGAACGGCAACCCGTCACTCCACGTCAAGGAGCCAACAGCGGCGATCAAAGACGACAAGCTCCTGATGACGGACGCTGCTGTGTACGGGATGCTGAGCGACGGGTGGGCGGGCATCACGCGCTTCCCCGACACGACGTACAACCCTATCGGCGCGGAGAGTGTCGACGGGTCGCAGAATGTGCTCGCGCTATCCATTCAACTGGTGTCGCCTGTTCCTCTGGCGCACGCGTGCTTCGTGGAGCTGTATGTCGCAGACATGAGCGCGGCTGGCGGCAATGACGTTACGGGGGACGAGGACGAATACTTCGACGAGCTGCCAGTCATGGCATACCACCGCGCCAGCATCAGCTCGTTCATCCAATCGGGTCTCCAGCGAGAAACCGCGCTTCACCGGCGCAGCTCGCTGTCGACGCCTCTCGCTAGCTCCATGCTTGGCTCGCAATGGGTCCGGGTCGGATTCACGGAGACGGTGCTCCCGACCTTGCTCCCCGCGACGTCGGAGGGTGAGCCGGTCACGCAGATCGCGACATTCCTGTCGGTGCTGCAGATCCCCGTCATGCCGACGAACCCTGCGCTGCGCTTCGTCGTGTACGAGATCCCGGAGGCGAGGACGCTGTCACCAGCGCCGTCCACCGTCACCGACCGGCTCGCGTTCGACCCGTCGATTCGCTTGCGCACCTCGTCGCTGCAGCTGGATGAGCGCGCGAAGAGCTCGCGCGTGTCTGGAATGGGCTTGTCGCCGCCGACCAAGCCGCGCGTGTTCTGCGAGTTCACGTGCGCCTCTGGTGACATGCTGTCGGCTGACGAAGTCACGCTGCAGGCGGGCCAGCGCACCTACCGCGTGTTTAGCGACGGCACGACCGACTCGCCGGCTTCCAACACGGACTTCTCGGCTCCTCAGCTGAAGGTCCGGTCGATGACGGTATCGACGAGGACACTCAAGGAGAACCAGGGCTTCTACATCTCCAAGTGCTTCCAGTTCGCCGAGGGCAACGAGATGGTCGTCGAGGACATGACCGAGAGCGTGCTGACCAACGAGATCCCGCGGCAGTACCTTGAGCTGTTGGTGACGGAGCGCGCGCAGGACTTGGTGCGGGCCAAGAATGACCTCGCCAATTTTGAGGCCAAGTGCCGGAGCGGCCTCCTGAACACCGGATACGACAACCTGATCGACCAGCTGCAGGTGCGATCGAGACTGGAGCCGTTGCTTTGTGACCTGAGCGCTAACCGTCTTCATGCTACACAGGGAGAGAACGACCAGACTGTGGTGCATTCGTGGCTTGAGGAACGCGTACAGAAGCGGAAGATGTACGTGGACGCGCTCGGCGAATGCCACCAGGTCTGCATTGAACGCGCGGAGGAAGGCATCAACTTCAAGGCGAGCACGGAGAAGAAGAGTCTGGTGCTGCGCTTCCTGCCGGTCAATTTGGTACGTTTGCAGTGTCCTATCTGCCGCTTTGAAGAATGCAAATCTAACCGCACTCATGCGCTTCCTCTCGATGCGACAGCACGTTCAAGACATGTGGGTCGGCCCCAGTGCCGAGCTGCGGTCGCAGCGGTCTCGACGGACGTCTCTAGCCGTCAAGGCGTATCCGACTGTGACAGTTGGCGCGTTCTCCGCGCACTGCTACAAGTTCCGCAGCGGGTCCAGCATCTTGAGTCTGCGCGCAAAGTTGCAGCAACGGTCCCTCTCTCGTCTGCAAAGCGACACTAGCGCCGACGGGGGCGAGGACAACGACCAGATCGACTGGACCCTCCCAGAGGCACGAGCGCTCGAGGAGACGCGGTGGCAGCTGACGAACAGGCTGGACATGGTGGTGTCCCAGGCGCTGTCAGCACTCACGGCCTCCTTCTGTCGACAGCTGGAGCTCGCGCTGCAGCACCCGAGCGACCGGCAGTTCTTCCAGCTCCTCAACTCGATCGGCTTCCTCTTCCAGGTGGAGAGCTTGCTGTCGACGCAGGGCAAGGAGCTCGGGATGCTCGAGGACTTTTCGGCAGCGGTTGATGCGCTCAAGAACGTCACGTTTGTGCTGGACACGACGCCACCGAGCCACCTCCCACCGACGCTGTTGAACCTGCACATGAAGAACACGAGTCTCCCCAGCGTCGTGTCCGTTCGACTGAGCAAGGGAGCGATCAAGGGGGCGTACACGGTCGTCGTTGGCGTGCGGTGCAGCGCGGAGCTGCTGGCGCTGATCCCAGAGAGCCTGCGGTCCGGCGGCGTCATCTCGGTGACACCCATCATGTTCACGCAGGGCATCAACGAGATGCAGACGCTGGCGAACAACGCGTCGGGCAAGAAGACGACGCTGCAGGACATTATCAACCACAAGAGCTTCCGGCTGCTGAGCCAGTACGTCGACAAGTACCGGCTGCTGGCCGCGCAGCAGCCGGACGCGGTGCCGACGGACGTGGGACGCATCAACACGCTGCTGGCGTCGCTGGCGGACCGCATCGAGGCCGCGAGCAAGCAGATGATGAAGACCAAGCACCCCAAGATCATTCAGGAGAGCTCTCGGCTGTGCCGGCTGCTCGGTGGCGGCCGTGTGACGTCGTGCAAAAGCGCCAAGGACCGCACGGGCATGTCGGTGACGCTCGAGCAGATCCAGCTGCTGAGCGACCACCACGGCCTGCCGCAGGAGTACGTGATCCGCACCGTGTCGACCATGCGCAGCAACGGCGTGCGTCTCGAGAACGCCTTCAAGAACACGGGCAAGCGGCAGTACGCGTTCAACGCGCTGCAGCGGTCGCTGCTGCCAGAGGAGTACAGGTGTCCAGAGGGCACGTACGGCCGCGGCAACGTGAGCTGAGCGGGGTTGTGGGGATGGCGTGCTGACGCGCTTTGTGGTTGTAGCGTGCGTCAAGGTGGCCGAGGAGAGGAGAAGTGGTAGTGTTCATAAGAGCTATCAGTTTTGTCGTTGTTTCCGCGTGTGTCGATGGCGCTGTGCCCGAAGTCTTCGCCGCCGCCTTTGCGTCTCCATCCGCTCACTTCCGTTTCCGCCAGCCAAGCGACGCTCCTGCTTGCCAGCGTACCTTCCACCTCGTCCTCCAGCAGACTCTGAGGCGGCTTCATCATGGCGCTGTCGAGCTTGACGCGGGCGCTGGCGACGCTGCTGCTGCTCGCTGGCGCGGCCTCGGCCTTCAAAGGTGCACAATGACTCATTCATCCATGGCGAGTCCGGCGTGGCGACGTGATTGACGGACGCGAGTCCTGCGTGACTGTCACAGAGTGCCAGCAGCCCAACTATGTGGCGAGCGGTGGCAAGATCTGGGCTATTGACCCGAACGACACGGCGGCGAAGACCGAGATCAACATCAAGGGCGTCGCCTGGAGCGGCATGGAGAAGATCAACATGATCCCGGACGGACTCTTCGG
>JAADYH010000124.1:0-36005 GCA_023338125.1 Phytopythium aichiense
AAGTGTTGCAGCTGGCGCTGCAGAGTGCTGCAGCTCTGGGGGTTTCAGCCCCACAGCCACTGCACTGACTCAACCGGCGCGCGCTGAGCGCAGAGAGGTTTCGCAGCCGAGGCGACCTTTCGCCGCGCCGCGGCCATGCATGTTAGGACGGGATGAGCGGTTCAATACATCTCACTTCTACACTGGCAGAGAAGGCGACACCGAACAACGTCTCTGAGGATGACGAACGACTCAACGAACGAACCAGCGATCTTCGGGGTGCGCACCGTGAGCCTGCGCGAAAAGAGCTGCGCACGCGCGGAGGCGGCGACCGGTAATGGCGCGGTTGGAACCTGCGGTGGAGCCGAACGCCACATGACCTGGCAGGCGCTCCTGCCTGCTGATCCACTTGGTGCCTTCGAGCTTGCCGTCAACCACCACGACCATCTGCGTCTGTGGCTTATCCACGCGGTACACGCATGGTGGCCGCACATACGCAGATCTTGCGCAGCGTCGTCTCGGAGCACAGCTAGAAGACGACGCACGACGCCGTGGCCGTCACACTCTTGGCTAAGGCGTTGGAGGCGGACGGAGGGAGCAGAGCGAAGCAGGAGCGACGGTGTTCGGACGCTTGGCGATGGCGCAAACGAGCGGAAGCGCGAAGTGAAGACTTGGAAACATGTTCGTCAATGCGAATTTCGTCGCCTTCGCGCCATGAAGCTTACACGTCACGGCGGGGAGAGGTACGGAGGGTGAAGAAGGGGTGGACGGCAGCAGGTTGTGCGGGCGGTGCTGCATCCGAGCGCGAGTCGCGAGTGGTGTTGGTGCCGGACCTCTCCACCAGCATGCGATTCAGCTCAAGCGTGATGGACGGGTCGCAGCGCATCTCGATGGCAAGCTGGATCAATCGCTGCATCGCCTGCACGTCGTCGACAGATGCCTGGGCTGCAGGCCGTTGATGCGACTTGTTCCATGCGACTCGCTCGGGTTCCGGGACAACAGCACTAGCAGCTGCAACTTCATCGAGAGGTGGCCCCACACCCA
The DNA here is from genome assembly GCA_023338125.1 of Phytopythium aichiense. Classification (NCBI taxonomy): domain Eukaryota; phylum Oomycota; class Peronosporomycetes; order Pythiales; family Pythiaceae; genus Phytopythium; species Phytopythium aichiense. The sequence goes on from JAADYH010000124.1 coordinate 1,024, forward strand.
CTGCATGATGGTAGGCCGCGCGCGATTTCTTGTTGGCGAGCTCCTCGCCACCCGTGGACTCGAACTGCTGTCGCCGCTTAAGCGTATCGTAGATCGCGGATCTCGACGACATGAGGTTGAGCCCGAACTGGTCCTTGGCCCACTCCGCCAGCTGCGACTGCATTTCTCTCGGGTGCTGCTGCGCATACAAACGGATGGTGCGCTTCTGCTCGCGCGTGAGGTGGATGCAGCGGCGCCAGATGTTGCCAAGTGCCGAGAGCGTCGACATGTCCGCATTGGCCTTCAGCGGGAAGGTGTCCAGGGGCCGAATGTCAGTCTGGCAGGTGTCGAAGCCGGTCAGCACGCGGGCCATGTCGTAGCTGGCTTGGCTCGTGAAGCTGATCGTGAGCTCCCAGTCGCTCCACGGAGCCAAGTGGAGCATCATGAAGAGCTCGCGAAGCCTGCGCGTGACGCAGTAAGCCGTGCTGATGCCACGCTCGTTGAGCAGCTCCCTCGCCCGCTCCTTCGTAGCAGGATTCGAGTACGGATGCTTCCACGCGGCCGCGAACTCCTCCGCGTCTTCCCAGTCGGGGAACCCGTGAACGACACAGAGCATCTCCCAGGGCCGGTGCTTGGCCGTCTCCTTCTCCTCGCCGCCCAGAGCCTCGTCGTTGAGCTCGCGCAGCCGGTCCGCGGGCCACATGGCGGCGCCCACGAATGTCTTGACCCGGCGGTCCTCGCCTACGGGCGTCATCAAGTAGCAGGCGTAGAAGGCGCCAGCGGCGGCCGTCGTCGTCGTCATCTTCGGCGGCTTCGAGTCGAGTCGAGGCGAGCGTTGAAGTGGGTCAACAGTGGGATCGCAGTCAATGTCGACTGAATGTTCCCCGAATGTCGTTCTTCTTTGACTGGGGCGACATTCACGATTCCATATCAATTATGTACCTTGCATAAAATATTGAATCCTCGTTTTTGTATCAATTTGTTTATCAGACCATAAATTACTTATCAAATGATAGTATATATGCAATAAGTAAGGGTTACCTCGCCATATCGACCCGCAAGCTGGATTCGCGCAGTGGTCACGGGCGTGCATCGAGAGCCCTCAAGCCCTCAAGACAGGCGACGAGCATGAGCACGAGCAAGGGCGAGCTGCCGCGCGGCTGGAAGCAGGTGGAGAGCAAGAGCCGGCCGGGCAAGGTGTACTTCCTGCACCTCAAGACGGGCGAGAAGACGTGGAAGCTGGCGCACGTGCACGCCAAGGAGCGCGAGTTCCGCCACAAGCAGGCGGCCGCGGCCGCCACCAAGGACGCGGACCGCAAGAAGGGCGGCGGCAAGGGCGGCCGGAGCGACGCCGTGCACGCGCTGCACATCCTGGTCAAGCACTCGGGCTCGCGGCGGCCGTCCTCGTGGCGGCAGGAGACCATCACGCGCAACAAGGCCGTGGCCGTGGCCAAGGCCGACGGCATCCGCGACAAGCTGCTCGTCTGCGAGAAGGACCAGCCCGACGTGCGTCTGCGCCGTCGCTCGGCGCGTGGACAAAGGGGGACGGACGGACTGCAGTACTGACCGAGACGATCGTCTATTGCTACTGCTGCTGCTGCTACTGCAGGGCCTGCGCGAGCTGTTCGAGCAGATCGCCAAGGAGGAAAGCGACTGCAGCAGGTGCGCGCCTCTGTGGAACGCTCTGGGGTTTGAACTAGCACTAGCCAGCTAACGCTTGGTGTGTGGATGCAGCGCCAAGCGCGGCGGGGACCTGGGCGTGTTCGGTCGCGGCAAGATGACGCCGCCGTTCGAGGAGGCGGCCTTCGCGCTCAAGGTCGGCCAGCTGAGCGCGCTCGTCGAGAGCGACAGCGGCGTCCACATCATCCTGCGCGTCGCATAGACCGGCGGCTGCGCTGGCCGCTTGTCCTCGCGGGCGACACGCCCAAGTACATGCCTCGCCGTGGCGACCAGACGGCGTCGGCCACGATGAGGCTCGGAGAGAGAGACCCGCCTCTATGAAAACCCCTTTTGGCTCGTGTCTGCCCTCACTGATACCCGCGTTCTCTGTCCGAGGCGACACTGACGCCAACGTCAACCACAGTCCGCTGTAGTGACGGCATCTCGCTGGAAGTCGTAGTGGAAGAGATAGAGGCGGAAGAGCACGGTAGTCAGTCGATGTCTTCGTGCGGTGAAGCATTGGTGATGGCATGCTGCCATAGACTGAAGGCGGAGGAGGCCAAGGAAGGCGCTAGAGGCGGCGTGAAGAGCCGAGGCGGCGGAGAACACGGCGATGCGAATGAAAATGCGGCCCTCTTTCTATTACAAGTACGTGCGTGCATGGTGCTCCGTCCCGAGCGGCGCGTCTACAACGCAAAGACCCGGGCGAAGGCGTCGGGCTCACGGGCGTCCTCGGCCTCGGTCTCGGCGGTCGCTGTCTCGAAGAGCGACGTGCACGGGCGGAAGGCGAGCGGCACCTTGCCCTTCTCCTTGCGCTTGAGCTGCGCGTCGAACACGCTCTTGTACGAAATGTCCATGCAATCGTCCAGGTCGAGGAACTGCTGGCGCAGCTTGTCCTCGAACAGCTTGGCGCGCACCGCCACCTCGGCGTTGTAGTGCTGCCGCATCGAGTAGAGCTCCCACAGCGAGCTCTGCAGCGCGCGGCACTGAATCGGGTCCTTCTCGTCCGCCTGGAACGGATCCTCTCCGTGCTCGAGCGCGATCTCCGTCTTCTGCTTCTTGAGCTTCTTGGACGCCGCGTCCACCTCGTTGGCGCTCGCGAGCTCCTCTCGGCGCAGCGCGGCCTTCTCCGCGACGGTACCCGCGCCTGTGCGGTGGATCAGCTGCACGCACTCCTTGTGCCGCAGGATCAGGTTGTACACCATCGGGATGATGAACAGGATGGCGCCAGGTTCAGCCGTCAGTGCGCTGCGTGACAGCCGCTTGGCGAACGCCGCCACCATGTACGCCGGCAGGTGCGTCGACGACAGGAACAGGTCGAGCAAGCCGAAGAAGCGCGCGCGCTGCTTGGCTGTCAGCAGCACCGGGTCGTTCAGTAGCTGGTACAGCTTGTTGTAGAAGTCCGGGTAGTCGAAGTTGTAGTCCTGGATCAGGATGAACAGACTGTTGAGCGACAGCAGGCTCGTGACACCCCCAATGTTGTACGAGTCGGTCAGGAAGTCGGCCAGCAGCAGAGGGTTCGCCAGATGCGGCATGATGTCGTCCGGCAGCTGCACGAGCACGCGTCGGTACGCGTCCTGCGGCAGTCGGTGGCGCAGCAGCGCGATCCACGCCATGCCGAACGCGTGCTGGTGGTACTTGATACTGCGGACGCCCGTGGCCTTCTTCTTCTTCTTCTTCTCATCGTCCGCCTTGCGCTTGGCGCCAGTTGCGACAGCAGGCTCCTTCTCGGCCTCCTCCTCCTCCTCGCTGTCGTCACTGCCCTCAATGTCGCTGTCCGCCGCCTCGCCGTCCGCGGGCTCCACCAGGAAGGTCTCAATGTCCTCGGGGACCTCGGGCATCTGCACCATGCGCAGCATGCGCAGCGCGTTGGCCACGACCAGCAGCTCGTACTCCTCCCGCTCACTCTCGTCCTTGGAAGCAGTGAAGTCGCTCTCCAGAACCTGCGCCAGGTTCTTCATCTGTACCGCAGCAGCGTCTCCGTTAGCAGCGGACACCGCACAAGCCTCCGCGTTCGAGCGAATGATCGTACCATGTAGTACTGCACATCCACGTAGGCCGTGATGAACTCGCCCTTGAAGACGCCAGCGATCTCGCCCTTGAACGCGTCGCTGGTCACGAGCTGCTGCACGACGCGCTTGAACGTCTCGTTGCCGAAGGCTCCCTTGGCCTGCCGCACGTCCCCCTCGCGCGCCACCAGCTCCATGAGCGTGCGCAGCGCGCCGACGCGCAGGTTGGCGTCGCCCTCGCTCGAGTGCAGCCACGCGAGCATCTCTTTGACAAAGGACGTGTAGACGCCCCAGAGCCACTTGCGGAACGTAGCCACGGCGCCGTCCAGCTTCTGCTTCTTGCCCGACGCGGCGGCCTCGCCCGTCTGCAGGTCGCCGCGCTCTGCGAAGAAGAGCAGCAGCCGCCGCGTGCTCTGCATGGCCGCCTGTGCCACAGCCTTGTCCGCGTTCTTGAGCGCCTTGACCAGCTTGGGCAGTTCTGTTGTCCGCCATCGCCGTCGTTCACCAGCCGTTAGCACCGCACACAGGACGTACCGCGGACCGCCACCAACGAGCGAGCGACGCACCGTTCACCTGCTTGACATCCTCCTTGATCCTGGCCTCCAGCTGCTTGATCTCCGCCACGGACGCCATCGCAAGAGTCCGGCAGGTCGCGAATGCGCGTCGAGAGTCCGGAATGCTCGGCAGTCCACCCAATCAGCGGCGCAGTCAGTCACTTGAAACGACCGACGTAGCGTGTTCCTATCCGGTCGTGAAATCGTTCAAACTCGGATAATTGTTGGAAAACACGGGATACGTTCGATAAACCCAATGTGATTCGCTGAAAAGGGCGAACCACTTGGGAGCTGATTGAACAATAACCGCTTGAAGGCGGATACGCGCCGCTTCCTCCTCTTTGGTCGCATTTTCAAGCCCCCCGAAGGCGCGAACTGGCGGGCGACCGAGGTGGTGGACGGCGAGGCGACGTGTGCCGCCCAGGGCGACGCAGCGTGCGGAGCAGGTGGAGGAGATCGCAGACGGCCTATTGGGGGAGGCGCAGCGCGGATGGACGCCGCGGACGACCGCGAGCTCCCCGAGAGCGACTACCTGCGCTTCCTGCGCGGCCTACGTCCGACCGACGACGCCAGTGCGTGCTAGGCTCTCTGCGTGGCGATGACGCTGCTGACTTGCTGTCGAGCGCGAATATGCGTCTACATGACGATGACATCTCGCGTGTCGCCTAGTGGGCTGGGTTAACGCAACGGGTGGTGCTTATGGCGTGTCGATGGAGCAGATGAGTTGTCGGCCGCGCAAGCCGCCGAGCTGGACTTCCGCACGTCGTTCCCGGGCGCGGACGCGCTGCCGGACCTGGATGCAGACCTGCAGCACGAGGCGGCGCAGGAGAGCGCCGACTTTGCGCGCATGCTGCTGGTGCAGGACGACCAGGACAGCAAGAGGGCTGAGGACGACCAGGAGAGGAGACAGGTGGCGCGTTCGGACGACGACGACGATGGCAATGACGAGGACGAAGACGAGGAGGAGGAGGACGATGTGTCCGTCATCGACGCTGACGCGCAGTCTGAGGCCTTTGCGCGCGCAAGGGCGTACGCTGAGGCGACGGACGAGGACGCGGCAGCAGCTGTTGCAGCGGCCAGCGAGGTGGTGCTGCACTTGTCGTCGGCGATCGACGCGGACGATGGGACGGACCCCGGCGGCGAGGACGTGGATCTCGATGGAGAAGGAGAGTACCCAGTCGACTTGAAGGACAGGTGCCGGTACTTTGGCAAGAACCGCGTGCGGTGTCCCCGGGCCGCGACGGGCTTCGATGGCCGCTGCGCGATCCACAAGCACAGCCAGTTCTGCAAGCACCCGCGGTGCAACAAGTTCAACCAAGGCAATGGGTACTGTATAAAGCACGGCGGCGGCAAGAAGTGCAAGCAGGACGGGTGCGAGAAGCAGGTCCAGGGCTACGGGTACTGCTCGGGTCACGGGGGCAAGCCGCTGTGTCCCATTGTTGGCTGCGAGAACAAGCGCATGGAAGGAGGGTACGTGAACTGCATCCAACCATAGCGTGCAGGACAGATATCTTTTGTTGACAGCGTCTCTAATGGCGACCACGATGTGTGCTCGACAGGTTCTGCAAGGCGCACGGCGGCGGCCGGTTCTGCCAGTCCAACGGATGCAAGAAGCGGGACATTGGCGGCGGGTACTGCATCGCGCACGGCGGCGGCAAGAAGTGCAAACACGAGGACTGTGCCAAGGTGGATCGCGGCGGCGGGTTTTGCAAGCGGCACGGCGGAGGGAAGAAGTGCGAGGTGGATCGGTGCAAGAACTGGGCGATCGGCGGTGGCATATGCATCGAGCACAAGGGTCCCGGGAAGCGCTGCAAGACTCTCGGGTGCACCAAGCACGATCTGGGGGGCGGCCATTGCATCTCGCACGGCGGCGGGAGGAGGTGCATCGTGGAGGGGTGCGACAAGATCCGCCAAGTCAACAAGCTGTGCCGCGGTCACGGCGGGAAGCTCATGTGCAGCATCGTCGGCTGCGACCGCGCCGCGCAGAACTTCAAGTTGTGCAAGACTCACGGCGGCGGCAAGCGGTGCGGGCATGAGGGCTGTGCCAACATGCAGAAGGGCGGCGGCTTCTGCATTCGGCACGGCGGAGGCACCAAGTGCCGCGCGGATGGCTGTAACGCCGTGGACCGCGGCGGGGGCTTCTGCAAGGCGCACGGCGGTGGCAAGAAGTGCAAGAACACGTACTGCAAGAAGTGGGTGGTCGGCGGCGGCTTCTGCGCCGACCACCTCGACATCGAGCTGTCGCAGCAGCAGGCCGACGACATCTCGCGCCTCGCCGCCAACTACGCGTATTTAAACGGCCAGTCGGTGGCGCTGTAGCGACTCGCGTGGCGGCCGCGCGGCGCACTCGTCCGCATTTGGTTCGGGGAGCGCGGCGACCCGCCACGAGCACCACGATGAGAACTGCCGCCCCGCGGGGCGGCGTGCCATATATACTCTCCACTGTTTGTCTATCCGTTCGTATGTCCATTCGTTTGCTCCCTCGGCTGGGCAGGCAACCCAAGAGTGTATCCATTTCATCGAGGGGGTTCAACCTTCGAACCCACAGACGAGGAAGTTCAAGGGAGTCCTGGTTGGCGTGACCGTGATGGGCGACCTCAAAAGCTCAGAAACGTCACTATCCCGAATAAGCGATATATCTCGTTAGGGACCCGCCACTAAAGCGAGGGAACCCCTCGAATTCTTTTCCGTCCAGCATGTTTGGACAAGCTGGTCAATGACGGAACCTCGATATCAAAGAAGCTCGCTCTGTGACGACCGACCGACTGACCGATGCAGCGCCGGCGGCCTCTGGAGCCCGCGGGCCCCGCAAGCGACCAGCAGGTTCTGCGCCAGCGCACGCCGCGGCTCGCGGGGGCGGCGCGCGCGCACTCGGAGCAGCACAAGCCGCCGCCGCAGTTCTACCCGAACGGGCAGTTCCACCTGCTCAGCAGCAGCCCCGTGGCGCTCACGCCGAGCCTATCGCCGCTCTACCGGCCGCCACACCTGCAGCAGCACGCAGGTCACGGATCCGCAGGCGCCTCGGCCGCGGTGGCGGCGGCGGCGGCGGCGTCGGCCGCGCAGACCGCCGTGGACGAGGAGATCGGCCAGCTCTTCACCATGCACGTGCCCGTCTTCTTCGACGCGCTCGAGAAGTTCCAGTACCACCAGGTAGCGCTTTGTATTGATGCAAGTGCTGGCTCAGACAAGTGGTGAGCGCTAACGACGACAGTGGCGTAGGCGCTGGTGGGGCTGGATTCGGACGGCAGCGACGTCGAGTGGGCGGGATGGGACGCCTTCTCGCTCATGCTCAAGCTCGGCGCCTCGTGTGAGAGCACGTACGTGGACCACGGTCGATGGAATAGGCGATGGTGAAGGGCTGACGACTGCGATCGCTGTGGCGTCTGCAGGTACCACTCGATGAAGTACCTGGAGCCGGACCAGTTGCCGTCCGACACGATCGAGAAGATGTACGGCAAGCTCGTCGTGCTCATGAACCACCTGGCGGACGAGCTGCGGCCGGTGGTGGACCGCCAGAGTCGCCACCTCCCATTCGTCGCTACGTCGCCGGTCATGACGGGCTCGGCACCCAGGAGCGCGTCCTCGAACGCCGATGGCGCAAGCCAAAGCGACAGCGATGTCGCCAGCGACGTGTATGAAGCCGACAGCGACCCGATGCTGCTCATGGGCCTGGCAATGTGCGGCGATATGAGTTACTACGTCGAACTGCTGGAACAGAGCGCCGAGTTCTTCTCGGTACGGCATGCATATATTCAGGCTTGTGCGCGTCCAAGCACGAGAGAAAGCTGATCCCAGTGGCTTTCGGGTTTATATGATCGCAGTTGCGGATCCCGATGCTCCAGTTGTATCGAGGGCTAGCGCGTTCAAGCGTTCCCCGCGATTACCGCAATGTACGGCCACTATCGCAGACACTCACTCGTTCCCACACTGGTGCTGACTTGGCTTGACCGCAGATGCTGAAGCTGCTCGAGACGCTGCTGCTGCGCTTCGACACGTTCGACCACCCGCTCCTGGAGACCATGAAGCAGTCGGCGATCGAAGAGCTGAGTACGGTGCACGCAGCGATCCAGTGCGAGATCCACGTGGGTCAGTACGACTTCACGCGCGCCATGGTGGCGCTGCACAAGCTCAAGGTGCAGATGCGGTCCTGGAGCGACCACATTGACGCCGTGTCCGACTACCCCATGTTCGACGACCCGGTTGTGGAGGAGCCGTTGTTAATGGCTGACGAGGACGATGCCAGCGCGGACAACGACGTGTCCATGTCCGAGTCGGTCTACTCGAGCGCGAGTTACTCTAGTCAGTCGACGTCGATGCTTCTCCGCAGCCAACTGCCGTTCATGAGCTCGAACGGGATTGGGGGCGAGTCATACAGCGGCACACTGCCGCCTGGGATGTCGAGCTCCATGCTCTCGAGTAGTGGTATGGTGCAACCGAGCAGCCGATACGCTAACGTCGGCGAGACGGCGTACGACACCGGCGACCAGACAGCCCTGCTGGAGAAGCACCCGTCATTGCAATCGGTCGAAAGCAGCGTCAGGAGTCCGGTGTCTGAAGCGCCAAGGTGGGGTGTGGGATGAAGCATGTGTTGCGCTTGTTCTTGTGTGCGGAGATCTGACAGCGCGCTGCTTTGACTGTGGCTTTTGTCTGTAACCTCTCAGCGGGACGCTGACGCGGTTGTTCTCGCAGAACAATCTCCTCAAGCGCAGCGGGCTGCTGACATCGGCGCTGCCCATTCCGTTCCAAGGTGCAGCAGCCAAGGGCCTGCTTCAGAAGCCCGGCGACCCGTACGTCAGCTCTGGTGGCACCAACTCGGTGCTGAGCAACACGCTGGAGCAGGCGATCCTCGGTGGCCCGGCAGTCAGCGGCGCCAGCGCTCCCCCTGTCACCAGCGGAGGGGGCGGTGGGCAACGGGAAGGCATCAGCAATGGCGCCAACACGCTTGCCGCAGAGATGATCGCGCTGTCGGTCAAGAAGCAGGAGCGCGACGACGGATTCGCGCTGCCAGTGTACCAGTGGTCCCGGCGCTTCTTCCGCTCGCTGCTGGCCAAGTACACGCTGTACTTTTACCAGTGGCTCGACCCGTTCGAGCGCACGAGCGGGGACTACTTGTCGCTCGACCTCACGCGCTTCGTGCGCACGCCGCTCGGGATCTCGTACCTGCAGCTCATGGACGTGCTTGTCTCGCGCACAGGTGTGTTGGCGGTCCACAACTAATGGGATGGGAAGGCGTCACTAAGTCGTCTCGCGTACCCAACAGCGCAAAAGGGCGGCGACGGGGCCAAGGCGCGCGTGATGCTGCTGCTCGAGACGCAGCAGCTCGAGGGCAAGGGCACGCACTACTACCAGAACGGGTACCTGTGTCCGCGCTCGAGCAAGACGCGGTCGCGCCAGAGCGAGCTGGCGGAGGCCTCGGCGCGCGAGAAGGCGTCGGCCGGCAGCACCGACGCCGGGCATCAGCACGAGTTGTTCATGCAGGTCAACCGGCAGCAGGGCGAAGAAGCGAGCGACTTCTCGGAGCTCTGGGGGCTGAGCAGCTGGCCGGCCGTCTTCTGCTACCCGGAACGCGCGCCACCGCTCGAGCACTGGCCCAACATCGTGAGCCTCATCATGGACAACCGATCGGCGATCGACTCGTACCGGCCAGCGTACGTGTCGAAGTCTCTGGTCTGGTGCTCGTGGGGAGGTGAGGAAGCTCAACGACCTCTGCTTGCCGCCAGGTTCATGCACACGGAGCGCAAGATCAAAAGCGCGTACTTCATCACGCGAGTTGACGACGCCATGTTCCTCGTGCTGCTTCTGGAGGGCACACGGCGGCCCAACGAGAAGATCGCGCAGGTTCGTCGCTCGGTGCTGCTGCGTCCGTCATGCGATCCACTCATTCACTAACGTGCGTATCTTGGTGGTGGTGGGTCGAGCAGGACTTCATGCAGAGCGTGACGGAGAACCTGCTGCACTCGGGCGTCTTCAAGCCCCGGGTGCCGCCGGCAACGTTGTCGGCTCATGTCCACTAAGCGCTTGGCATGGCCACTTTTCTAGTGTGCGCTGTCCAATCTGATAGCTAGTTGGGTGTTGTGGAGTGCTAAATACACGCTCTGTCGCTAGCTCTGTCGCTAATTCTACTGATGCAACGAGGCAAAACGCGTCGGCGAGGAGTCTGACCATGTCAGCGGTCGACTGGCGTCGGCATTCGAGGACACGACGACGTTGTCCGAGGCGGTGGGGCTACAGGATATACACGGGCTTGGCATCGGCTGGTGCGAACACCTCCTGGGTCTCAATGCACTGGATCGTGCCGTCCTGGCTGCGCTGCGCCAGCACGTCGATGCCTTGTCGGCTGTATACGCGGCCATTTGGGAGCACGACCGGCGGGTTGTTCTCGTCCATGACGCTCTGCGTCACGCGGCACACGAGGCGCGAGTGCGGGTGGTACGCAAACGGGAGGCCGCGGCACAGCTGGCTACCCACATCGCTGCACGCGGGGCACACTGGGACAGGCGAGCTCACGCGCACTTGCTCGGCTGGGCAATCGACCATATACACCTTCGCGGTCGGACTCCCGGCTGGTTCACCGCCGAGCTTGGCCTTCTTCGCCGACTCGCTCTTATCATCTTCACTCTTGGCATCGCACTCGTCGCTGGCAGCATCGAGCTCCGAGCGACGCCGCACAAGCTTCTTCTTCAGGTGCGCGTCACGAGCTCGGTGGCACGCGCGCGTGTTGAGCGATGAAAGACCAGCATGAAGCGCGATCGAAAGCGACGGAGGGCTGTGCATCCCGTACACCTCGAAGAAAGTCTTGCGGAACAAGTCGACGAGGTCTGTCCACCGATCCGTCGCAAACAGCTTTGCATACGACGCAATGCCACACGTCTCCGGCGACTCAAACGCCAGCGTCGTCATCGCTGCCTGCACGTCCTGGATTGCCGCCTGCTTCAACTCGGGGTTTTCTTGCTGCATTGCCAGCGGCGTCAGGTAAGTCTGCGCATACTGGATGGCCTCCAGTCGCTTGTTGGATCGAATGAGCTCGACCACTTCCTGAAGACGAAGGCGAAACTCCAGCGGCGACTGCAGTCGGCGCAGACGCGACCCGTTCTGAGAGCACCACGCAATGGCTGTCGACGTGCTGTGCGACTCGAGCTCCAGCACCAGCACGTAGCACTCCTTGTACAACGTTTCGTCCACCAGGTACCCGATTTCTTGCCACAATCACAACAGTATAGAGTGAGTTCCCTTCCAGAAGAAGCCCAAAAGAGAATGGACGACTCACCGTTCGTGTCCAGGATGATTTTGGCGCTCTCAAAAAGCCCCCGACTCAGCAAATAGTCTGCAATGAGTCGGTTGTTCACGTGGCCGTCGTGCTGCACCGCCGCCGTGCTCTTGCAATCCGAAGCGGTCTGCGTCTGAAGAGACGCGTCCAGCTCTGTCACGTAGCTCATACGCTTCAAGCACGCGTTCAGACCTGCTTCCTGGTCCACAACCTTGCTCTTGGCGTCCTGCTTGAGGCTCTGGACCGCCTCTGCGATGCTCGACAGCTTGGCGATCGCCGCTTCCACATCCATGCGGTGCGCCGGGTGCTGCTCTTCCTCCAGCGCCTCGACGCTCGCCGAGATCTGTCCGAGCTCGCGCGAGAGCTGCTTGTGGTACAGCCGGAATACCTTGTTCGCCTGCTCGAACGGCGCGCGCAGCAGCGGGTAGTTGAGCTCCATCGTCGGTCGTCCGAGGCTCCAATCAGGCCGCCAGCTAGTCACACGCCGCCGTCTCCTCGCTTCCGGGCTCTTCCTCGGTCGCTGGAGCACCGGCACGCGCGCCGCACAGCAGCAACAAGAGGAACACGCGGTCAGGACGATCCGCGGCTCCCTTTCTCACCATGTTGAAGCCCGCCACCGCCACGCCGCCGGGCCCTCTCGTCGCTAGCCAGTACACGCAGAGTCACATACACAGAGAGCGCGCGAGAGAGTCACCTGCTGCTGGTCACCGCGGCCACCGTCGTCGTCCAGGGGGTGAGGGCCGTCGTGCACGGAACGCGCCGGCCTTTCTCGCCTTGCTGCTGCTTCTCTTCTCCGCTTCTTTTCCGGGAATGATGCTCATGCGGCAACCTTCTTCAAAGGATGCAGTACCAAATGAATTGGACGCGATTCTAATTTGAATTGATGACCCGACCCGGGCCATACTGAAACCCAGAGAGAGGAGTCCCGGTCCGGGTTTTGATAACCATCCGGATACCGGTGACAATCCGGATATCGTACTGGACATTCTGGGTTTCGGCGAGACGCCGAACTCTGACGTCACTTCACTGTCAAGCAGAGGTGCCAACTTTCGAACGGTCAACTTTCACGAGCTCCCTCTCAAAGAAAACTTCTCGACCACCACTCAACTGCACCCTCAGCAACACGCTGCACCTCTCATCTACCTCCTCAGCTCCCCTTTTATTATACTGCAATAAACATACTAAATCAGACACGCGGCAAAGAAGACTCTCATGTCAACAAAAGTGTGAGATCTCGGCGTTCCTCGTAACGGCGTCAGTCCCTGGCGCTCGGCATTCCTGTCAGTGCGCGGCTCGGCAGTCCTTTGGGGATCGTCTCGGTGCATCTGTCGGCAGCGCAGTCGCTCTTGCTGGTGCGCGGCTCAGTGCTCCAGTTCTTGCTTGTCTCGGCGCGTATCTCCCAGTGGCAGCATTGCTCGTTTGAAGTGATCGAGTTCGTGCAGTTCACCAGCTTCAAAGTGTCGGCGACTCCAGTCGGCATATGTGATGTCTACAGCTTGGACGCTCCGCGCAAACGAAGCATCAGTTGATGCAATCCAGAGCGGACAGCACATCAATTCTAAAGCCCTGGAGGCGCGCAGCTCCGGCTGCCACCACGATCAGCCAGTATGTGTCGGGATTCAGCTCGTGGGTCTCGTCGACGGCCGCCCGTCAGTGCATCCACCTCACGGAGCGACAGACCAACAAGGCAGACACTCGAACTCAAATTGCACGGCCATCCTAATGCTGGATGCACAACGCAAGTGGTCCAGCAGGCGAAAAACAAATTGCTTGTTCGCCATGAAGCCACAGCACTGAAAGGAAGTGTGGCAGTAGAGGAGCAGACCAAGGCTAAGGATGGCGCGACGCGGGATCTCTCCGCAGCCTTAACTGAAGCTGCGCAGCAGCCGAAGAAGTTGGCCGCTCGTCAACTGACACGTGACGAGATGAAGCGAGTCAATCGTCTCTTGGCACTATGGATTGATTGTCACTTACGTCCGATGCGCATTGCCGGAGACCCCACGCACAATTTTTCGTTTGCCAGTTGATTTCTTGAACTTGAAATTGTTCAACGGCTCATTTGTGCCTGCGTGAAACGAAAAGAATCAAAGTACGAATTCGTGTTTTTGAGGTTTATCAGTCGATTTAGGCAGGATCTCCTCTTCCTTTTGGTATGTCGATTGCTTCGTTGCGCTAAATATTTGCCGAGTTACAGGCCTTCAAAATGAGGACCTCGACGAATTTGTTGTTGTTGAAATCCGACATTTTTCAGCATTAGTCGAATATTGAAAAATGTCGGATTTAAAAAAATCAAATATTCGATTATGGTTTGTAAGGATCATTTTGTTTCACGCAGTCTCATTTGAAGATTGATCGAGGTATCAACGACTCTGCTCCTGTGCACATCATCATGATCATCGATGAGGCTGGACGTATAATGATGGCACGACACTCGGTCGCAGCACCTTTCTATTTGGATCCAAGCTCGTCTTGTTGTTGCTCCACATCGTTGGACGCCACTTTGCGGTTCACGCCGCGCGCGCTCAGGATGCGGACGGTGCCGAACAAGTTCCCCAGCAGGCCGACACCAGTGACAATGAAGGCGGCCACGAGCGACTCGGACGTCACTTCAACACAAATGTGGCTGAGCTCGCGGAGGAAGGCTGCCAGCATCCACCCGCGCGCCAAAGCTCAGACTTGTAACGACTCAGAAACTTCAACAACAACTGCGTTTCAGTCTCAGATGGTGCTACAGATTGCTAACAACGTTTCCTCGCATCAACCAACACATGCAGACGACCGGCATCCATGCATAGCCCTCGCTCGTTCGTTTGTTCTCTCGTTCGCTCGTTCGCTCGTTCGCTCGTTGTTGTTGTCTCCGCCGTTGTCCGAGGGAGGCGCGGTGAACGTGTCTATGACCGAGGGCTCTTCGCTGTCACCGGGCAATTACTTCTAAAAGCGCAAAGGACAAGGACGACCCGATGTCAACACTACTGCGCATGCGGACGAACCGAGTGATAGAGGCAGGTTGCTGCCGTACCTTGCGTCCCATGCGCTTGCGTGCCATCTTCTTCTCGTTCAGCGCATCGAGCTTCTGCTGCTCCTCGTACGAGAGCGACTCGTACTCCTTCTGCTTCTTCTCTCGGAGCTCCGCCTGGCGACGCAGAATTTCCTGCAGCACACCCATCCAATCGTTAGCCACGTCCATGCCCAGCCGGCGGCGCATCAAACAGACCTCCTGCTGGGACGCGGAAGCCTCGACCTCCTCCTCCTGCTTCATCTTCCAGCGGCGCTTCACCGCGATTTGCTTCGCCTGCGAGTCGGAAGAGATGCAACAAGGGTCAACATGTCATCATTCGTCACGGAAGGAACATCATAAGCAGCAGGGACGCACATTCGCCGACAGCTTGATAGTCGACCCGACGCCGTCGATAAGCGCGACGACGAACTGGACAGCGAGCGCGGCGTCCAGTGTCTTTGAGCCGTGGTGCATCTTGAAGCGGACAGTGAGCACGTGGTGCTCCGTCTTGGGGAGGCCGCTACCAAGAGAAGGTAGATTCACGCCAAACATCTCATTAGCGACGATCGAGCGTAACGCACAGCGCCAGGACGTACTTGATCAACGCCTTGTTCAGATCTGTGATCACGAAGAACTCCAGCAAGTCATCGAGCTCCGCAAGAAGCTGGCAAGTTCCAAGGCGCAAGCAGAAAACGTCAGTCAGCACTTGTAGGTCATACCTCATCCACTGGCATGGTCCGTAGCGTACCTTCTGGAACGACGGGGTCAGCGTCGGCTTGATGAGGTCGACGTTGTCCGTGGTGACGCACATGGAGCTGGGGATGTTGTTGTGGTTGGTCCGTTTGGCCGCCGAGATCTGCGCCGTCATGTCAAGGAAGAGCAACAGTCAGTATCGTCTCCAAGAATCGACCATCGAGACCCAAGAGCGACATAACCAAACGCGAACGCACCAGCTCGGGGAACTCCTTCGCCAGCTCGTTGAACGCGAGCTTCTTGCTGACGCTGAGGACGAACGGGTCGACCACGGCCGAGTCCAAACCAACCTGGAACGTCTGCATCAACGGCACAGCAAAGCAACCACACCGATTAGTGAGCCGACAGAACACGGCAGCTTACTCTCGCTCACTGAGCCACCTACCACGTAGTCCGGCTTGCCGACCGCGACGCGGAAGACGCGCGCAAACAGGTCCTGGCGCGACGCAAGCTGAAGAATGCACGAGCAGCACGCGGGTTCGTCAATGTCGTTTCACGTGCAAATGCCGTCATGGCAGGACGCGCCGTACGTCAAAGTCGACGATGAAGCGCGTGCAGAAGCGACGGCCGGTGCAAAAGTACTTGAAGTTGGTCAGGCTCTCCTCCATCACGCCGAGCTTGGGCTCGCCCGACAGCGCCGTGTACGAGAACTGCTTCTGCAGCAGCGGGTCGGCAACCTCCAGCCTGCAGGGCGAAGAAGAGGCGTCGGTGGTGAGTCTGGCTGCTTATGCCCGGCGCTCTCCAAAGACACTACGCACCACTTGTTGACAAGCGCGCGGTTCTGGCGCTTGCCCAGGAAGTAGTTGGCGAAGAAGACGAACAGGAAGCCCAGGATGCTCGCCTCGATGACAAGGTTCTCGGCTGCAGCGGGTCAACCACATGAAGCGTTAGCGCACTCGCCACAGTGTGCATGACAGCCACGGCGCGTGGCTCGTACGGCGCTGGAACGGGATCATGCTCTTGAGCACCGTCGTCACTGCCGGCCGCGCCGCGAACTGCGGCGGGATGGACCCCGACGCGGGGCTCTGGCCCTCATCCACCGCTTCCTGTCGACGCACCAGCGGTTCGTTAGCACGTCCATGGCCACGTCCGAAACCAGTAGTACCTGCGAGGCGTACCTCCGTCTCGGGGACGTCGAACTCGTCCGAGTCTTGAGCTGTCACAGGTCGCATGTGGCGTCAGCACGACTACCGCCAAGCGCGAGGAAAGAAGGAAAGCGGCCACGCACCGCGCGCCACCGCGAGCGCGAGCAGCACCGACAGGAGCACGAGCCAGCGCGCGATCTTCATGGCGTCCAGTGGGCGTGGGGAGCGCGGGGAGGCGGGCGGGCGGGCGGGCAGGAGTCTTGCTTCGTTGTCGCTTGCGTGTCAATCCGCGCAAATGAGCCCTCCGTGGCGCCAGACGGTATACTGAGTGCGAGATGTTTGAAGCGGTCATTGGTCGCATAGTTTGATCAAGCTATTTGCTCCCTCCCCGCGACGAACCTGAATTTGAGAGAGCCTCAGCATGATGTCACTATTTGTGGATTCCCGTTTTAGTGGCGTACCGTGTTTTGTGAAATTTGCTTTCAAAACCCGAGAAAAAAAGCCATTCCAAATACTGCGACGTCTTTTGGCACGAAATGTGTGGAAAATGTTGGCATTGTCCACAATGTGGTTACCCCCGGCGTACCCTTTCCACGGGAGGGGGAACACATTGGAGGCGACATGGAGGACACTTGCAGCAGCAGCGACGACGAAGATGACGCCCACCACCACATGATCGTCGAGGGCGTGCGACTGTCGGCTCCTTACTTGCGCTCTAACTACGCGAAAGAAGCGTGGCACGTCTCATCCTTGAGGGGCGAGGCGCTCCTTCAATCCCCGAGTGAGCCCCGCTTCAACGACCACGCGCGCATGCGGAAGCATACGTTTATCGAGCTGCGTTGAGCGTTAGAACGGACTGGCAAGCTGCACACATCGCGCGGCGTAGTAGCGGACGAGAAGCTCATGATGTTTCTTCGGGTGCTCACTGGGCCCACCACTCGAAGCGTTGGCGACTGGTGGCAACACAGCGAGACCACGGTTTGCAGGGCAGTGGACGAGGTGAACCTTGGATCCACCACGAGAGGGCACGACACATGTTCCCCTCGATGGGCACATGGGTACAAAAAGGCAAGAACCGTGAACGGCAAAGGCGTCCGAGGCGTCCATGGCGATGCATGTGGCAGCGCAGCGCTCGCCTGTTTCTTTGGAGGGTCGCGTTGTGTTACCTTCCTGCTGGGACCCGCAGCGAGCTATAATTATCATTTCGGTTCATGTGAGAGGCCCAAACGAGTCAGCCGTTTGCGGTCCGCGAAGGCGGTCCGTTTCGCGCACAAACCTGGGGCCTTGGAGGGTGGGGAGGGCTGCTTATTCCAGTCGAGACGGCGGCAAACGCTCGCTCTCGGTTCGCAGGAGACTGCGCGTTTGCCAAGCGCTGCTTCAGATCACATCGACCCATGCAAAAGGCGGCCGCTTCGGGCGGAGATGGTGAGTGCAGCACGGGTGGCGCGAGGGCGAGGGCGTCCCCAAGGCGAGGTACGCAGTAGCCCAACGACATGGATGACTTCAAGGGCGTTGTCGAGACTGACGAATGCTTCTGATGTGCGATGCACTGTTGTCAGCAGATGTTGCGGTGAGAGGCTCTGTCGGCACGGAGCCAGCTCGTACGGCGATCGCTCCTCACATGTTCGCGATGTGGTGTTGGCAACGATGCAACAGGTTGGAGCGCTTGAGAACAGCGCGGCGAGCATAGCCAAGAAGTCTCCACGGACAGCTACTCTACTCAAGGACAGCATGCGCTCGAACCTGTCGCCGACAGAGGCCACGGCCCAGCTGCGCGTGCTGTGCCGCAAGTTTGCGGCTCTGGCCGAGAAAGTCAAGGTGTGTCACCTCACTATTCACCTCACAGCTTGCACAGCGTCTGAACCACTTCGCTTGAGCCAGGAGGAGACCAAGCTACGAGAGGAAGCCCAGCGAGAAGTGCGGCGCCTCAAGGACATCGTTGACGGTGCGGCGTTGTCTGGCGACTGCATCTCACCGCTGGTGTCGTCTGCTGACTTTGATCGGTCACTACTCGCTATGGGCAAGCAGGAAATGCCACACCGGTTGTGTCCACGTGTCGAGCAGACTCGCAGGCGTTTGTACGCGAGCTGAAGGAGGTCAACGAGAAGCTCAAGCTGGATCTACGGCTTGAGAAGGAGAAGAACGACATGCTCGTCACCAAGGCTCTGGAGCTCGAGCGCGAGAAGAACGCGCTCCTGATCAGTCAAGACGCCCTGCCGCCACCGCCACCGCCTCCAGCAGGTCGGTCACGGGAATCAATGCGTTGCTTGCCACACCTTCTAATCTCTCACGATGTACAGCTGCGAGCACTCCCCTCCCGTCGATCTCTTCCTGGGACAAGGAGCAGGTGCAAAAAATCCAAGCGACGCTCAAGACGACCATTGATGAGCTGCAAGACGAGCTCACGCGCAAGGAGGTCGGTGTCAGCTGGGCTCTGCTCTAGCCTCCTTTAAAGTGCACTGACCCACCGTTCTCTTGTCGCAGGAGGAGATCGGGTCGTATCGGGAGCGGTTCCAGCGAGAGCGCGGTCGCGTCCGAGCGCTTGAGGAAGAGATCCGCGCCAAGGAAGAGGCCGAGCGCGCAGCCGGCCGCATGCGCAAGCAGCTCGAGACGGAACTGCAACAGGCGCAGACGGAGATCACGAGCGAGCTCGAGAACGTGCAGCGCGTGCACGAGCGCGCGCAGGAGGACCGAGCGATGCGCGACACGCTCGAAAGCCAACTTGCGACGCTGAATGAGGTCAATGCGGCGCTCGAGCAGCGCTGCCGAGCGCTCGTGAGGCGCCTCGAGCTGTCGGCGAGTGCTGCGCACCAGATCGACGAGTTCAAGGCGCAGCTTCACGACGCCGAGATCGACAACGAGACACTGGTTCGGACGGTACGCGAGCGCCTCTTGTCAATGTGCTTGTTGATTGCCGCCCCTCCTACTCACAAAGGCGTGGTTTCCAGATGCGAGAGCTTAAGGAGCAGCATTTCGAGCGCGAGAAGCACTGGAAGCTGCAGCTAGAGCAGCTCCGTGGCGAGAAGAAGCAGGTTGAGGTGCTGGCAGAGGAGCTGCAGGCCGATTTGGCTTCCGTGCGCGCGCAGAACTCGCTCTTTTCCGAGTGGATGCTCGTGCGGAACGAGAACGCGCTCATGGCTCAGCGGGGAGACGGCCACCAGCGAGACCGACTCGGTGAGAAGCAGCAGCGTGACGCAGCAGCTAGCAGGCATCACCAGGAGCAACTTGACGGCTATCGTCACGGTCGTGGTCGCCATCACGAAGACGGCTACAACAACTTGGACCGGAGCACCTCCAAAGTCGCGCCTTTGCCACCAGTGACCTTCGTTGACGATTGTGGCAGTTCGTCCTCGAACAACGACGCTGACATGAGCGAGGTTGAGCGAGTGCACGAGCGATACAGCGCGGCCACCAGGCTGTACGTTCAGACATCGCATGTCAAGTCGCCCGGTGGCACACGCTCCCCCTCCGCGAGGCGAAACGAGGTCAGTTGTCGCCTCCTGTACGATCGGTTATTGCCCATATGCTGACCCTCTCACGCCTGTGCCCTTGTGTGTGTTAGGCATGGAGTCTCGATGCGAGCCGCTGTCGCAACAGCAATGCTGAACACATGTCCGACGCTCTACCTGTGCGACGCCAGCGCAATGCGTCGCCAGTGTCCTCGACGTCATCGGTCTCGCCCTGCTCGTCCTCAGCCTCATCGGTGGGCACACGACCGAGCGATCACGAGCGACTCCGCGCGCTCATGAGCCGCAACCGCGAGCTGCAGCACCGCCTGCAGCAGGAGACACGGGCCACGCAGTCGCTCGAGAAGGAAATCACCGACTTGACGTGCAGCGGAAGCAGAGAGGCGAGCGCCAGGCAGTGACTGCACTTCAGCAGGTCGAAAGCTCATGTCGACATGAAGCAGCACAACAATAGCTCGTCAAAAGCGGTGAATGCTTCATTGACCAGTTGGTCTCGGTTCTCTGGGTGCGGGCTCAGCCGACGACAGCCGCCTTCGAATTCGCATTCGCCTTGGACGCTCCAGATGCCTTGGAAGAGGTGGGACCAGCCTTCACGCTCTCACTGCTACTGTCCGACAGAGCGCTGCAGTCGGCGTACAACTTCTTGACGTATTCGACGTGTCGCTGCACGTCCATGACGAGTTTGTCGTCCACCTCCTCCTTTGATACGGACGTCAAGCGTTTGTTCACACCGTCAATGATCTCCAAGTCGCGCGTACGCAGAGCCATAAGCGTCTGGCGGTCTTCGTTCAGGTGCGTCTGCAGCGTCTCCGCTTTGAGCGCCAGCTCTTTGGCGACGGAAGACACCCCGAGAGCACGATACCCCTCGGCCTCGCTGTCCAGCTTGCGCAGCTCCTCTTGGGTCTGAACCGCGCGCGCCATCATGAACTTGACGCACGGCAGCTCGCTCGTGAAGTAGTTGAGCACGGCCTCCAGGTGCTGCGTCCGGCAAACTGCTTGCTTGTTCTGGAGCGGCTCGACGCCGCTGCGAGCAAGCGAGATCTCGCGCACTGCCGCCGCCGCTTGGTCCACGAGCGTCGCGACCTCCTGTCGCCGCTGCCGGCACTCGTACGCACGGATCACATGCTGATGCTGCGCGTCGAACGCGTCGCTCTCGAGCTCGTACTTGCGCTCGATCGCAGCCACTTCGTCATCCACGCGCTCCTGGTGCGCGACAGCGTCCTCGATCTGCGCCGCGACAGCACGAAGCTGCGCCTCTAGCGCCTCGCGCTGCTTTTTGAGTGCCTGCAACGCTCCGTCCGCCTCCTTCTTCTTGGTCAGCGCACCCGCAAGCTCACCAGTCTTACGAGCGTGCAGGGCCTGCAGTCGCTGCGTCACCTGCTCCATCTCACTGTCACTCTCGCAGCTGGCGGCCACGACTCCGTCGTGCAGATCGTGCTCTTCCTCCTTTGATACCGCGCCGGTGGAGACGAGGAACCGCCTAAAGCCCGTGCTGCTTGCGTCGTCCAGACTGGAGCCATTGACAGTACTGGCGCTCGCCTCCTCGCCAGCAGGAGAAGACGCGAGCTTGTTCGCGACGAGCTGGCTCACGACATCCAGTCGTCGCTCCAGCAGTGCGAGCGCGTCGCTGCGGATGTCGCGGCGCTCAAAGTTGTCGCGGATCCCTTGGCCCTGCACGGCGCGGTCGCGCTGCGTGTTGGCTGAGAGCTTGGTCTCGATCGCCAGCATCTCCTTGTGCGCGCGCTCGGACCCCGAGTCGACGCCGCGCAGCGACATGCTATAGTTAACGACCATGCGACTGAGGTACGTGGCTGCGACCCTGTCCAGCGACGGCGGCGCGTCCTGCTCGTCCTCTGCGTCGTCCTGGACCTTACCCAGGCGCTTGTCGCCGCTCTGGAGCGACCGCACGACCGCGCGCACCGCGTTGACGACGGTATCAGCGACCTGGCGGCTCGGGTCGAGCACGAGCGCGGCCGGGTCGGCCTCGGCCTCGGCCTTGCTGTCGACGGTGAGGCAGTTGGCCAGCAGCGCCGCCAGGTTGTCGTAGACGGCGTCCGCCGCGGGCCGCGCGCGCAGCACGTTGGCGAGCAGCAGCTCGAGCGCGTCGCTCTGGAAGAAGACCAGGATCGTGTCCGTGCGCACGTACAGCCGGCTCCAGCCGAGCAGCCCGATGAGCGCCGCGTGCACGTCCGGGATGGACGCCGCCAGCTCCAGCCGCTGCGCCAGCGGCAGCTGCGTCGGATCCGCCCCCGAGGCGCCGCCCATCATCGTCTCCTGCCCACCGCCGCTACCGTTGGTCTTGTTCTTGCTCTTCTTCTTCTTCCGCTTCGCCTGCTGCTGCGCGTCGCCCGCCGACGAGGCCGAGGACGTGGGCGTCGACCCGCCGTCGCTTGAGCGGCGTGCGCTGTCCGCCAGCGAGCTGAACCTGCCGAGCGAGCGACGAGCGGAGACAGACGGTCAGATAGTGGATGCGCCTGCTTTTCGACGCCCCGAGACTCACATGTTGGCCGTGCGGACCGCGTGCGGAGCCTGCATCGTGTCGTCGATGGTCTCTCGTCTCGGTCCGGCGCTTCGATGGATTGTGTTGTGCGGTGTGGTCGCGCCGCTTTGGTACCTCAAATGATTGTCACTTGGTTTCAGTATGGGTATGAGCGTACCCCTTGCGATCTTCCAACATGTATACGCTCACGAATGATTATACGTTGATAATCGCTTCAACTGGTTATACGTATAAATGTGTCGACGACGAACATGAGCACATCTACTTGGCGACCGGCCAGCCCGAGGAGAAGTCGAGCTTGTTCCAGCCGAACTGCTTCTGGCCGTCCGCGTACCCGATCGTCTTGTCCACGTAGTGGTAGTACAGCACGGGGCCGTAGGTCGGGTCGTCGTACACGCCCTGGCCACCAGGGGCGTACACGTTGTCGTGCGACTCGAGCACGATGGTGCCGCCGCCCTCGGCGCACGAGACGCCGTTCTTGTCGCGGAAGTCCATGACGTACTGCTTGGAGCGGCAAACCTTGATCTTGTACTCCTTGCCGGCGGCTGGGCGGTTCGAGTCCAGGCTGCAGCAGATACCGTGCGAGAAGAAGAGGTAGTTGTAGCTGCCGGACTTGAACATGGTCGGCCCCTCCTCCGGGTTGCCGTCGTTCGGGTCGAACGCCAGCTTGGCGACGTTGCCCGTCGGCTTGGACGGCGGGCTCTTCATGGCCACTTGGTAGATGCCCTTGGCCCAGCTGCCGAAGATGGTGTAGTACTGGTTGTTCTCCACGAACAGCGACGAGTCGATGGCGTTGTAAGCGCTGCTGTCCGTGCTCGCGATGCCTGTGGCGCCGTGGTCCGTCCACGTGCCGACGTCCAGGGTCTTGGACGTCGCGTAGCCAATCTTGGCCAGGTTGTGGCCATCGAACGCCACCGCGCGCACCGCCGAGTAGTACAGGTAGTACGTGTCGCCCACGAGGCGGACGTCCGGTGCCCACGTGTCCATCGTGCCGCTGTAGCCGCTGAGCGTGACCTTGGTGCCGCTGGGGAGTGCGGCGCCCTTGTACGTCCACGGGCCCTTGATGTCTGGCGCCGAGTGGATGGCGATGCCTCCGCCCGTGGAGAAGCGGAAGTACGTGCCGTCCGAGCGGCGGATGATGCTCGGGTCGTGCGTGTTGACGCATGTGCCCGAGCACTTGCCCGGGTTGGCGTACGCGCTCACCGCCGCCAGCAGGAGCGCGGCGCTCAGCACGGCGCGGAGCCAGACCGACGTCGCCATGCCGCTGGACGCTGGGAGACTGGAGGGCTTGGTGGCTGGGAGGAGAATTCGGGAATGAGCAGCAGCAGCAGCAGCTCGGACTTTGCCGTTCGGCTTGTGGGCCGACTAGAAAGCGCTCGGACAGTGTGAGCCTCAATGAGAGGTCTCACTGTGAGGTGGTCACATCGGAGATGCGCATCCATGCGGATGCTTCTTCACCGGGGACATCTGTTCCATGTACAGAGGCCATCACGGATGAAGAGGAGGGGCAGCACGAGGCGACAACGCTTCACCGTGTCAAGCTAACAGCTAGGAGATTCACACGAGTGTTCACACCTTGAGGGTCTCAAAAGGAAGGGGGAGGTGCAGGTTGCTGAGCTCCATGTGGCGCGGCAGAAGCCGACTGGGGCTGGTGGCGGTCGGACCGCGAGCCAGTCAGCCAGCACGAATATCACGACGCAAGTATTGAGCGGGTGTGTCGTCCCCGACGTCTCTCTGTCCGTCCAGGATGGACAGTGCGCCACCAGGCTCGACACACTCCACTCGGCCACTAAATAGCGTCGCGACGCTGCTGGTTGGCATGCAGACAAGCAGCACGGCAATCGACCGGCTTGTCCTGCAGATCCTGCTCACATTCAAGCCGCCGTCGTGAGATGGGCCTGTCACGATGACGTCTCAATGCAGCGGACACCCGTTCTCCTGCTAGGATGTGACGCAGGATGCAGTTCGAGATGGTGCGTCGGAGAGAAATGAAAGGAAACCTTCGAGCCATAAAAAGGAGAACGCTATCCGATCTCCGACACGCCTGAGCCTAGTGGGTCTCCTGGCAGACCATCGCAGGTCACTCGGCGACTGGCCAGCCCGAGGAGAAGTCGAGCTTGTTCCAGCCGAACTGCTTCTGGCCGTCCGCGTACCCGATCGTCGTGTCCACGTAGTGGTAGTACAGCACGGGGCCGTAGGTCGGGTCGTCGTACACACCTTGACCACCAGGGGCGTACACGTTGTCGTGCGACTCGAGCACGATGGTGCCGCCGCCCTGCGTGCACAGCGTGCCATCTGCGTCGCGGAAGTCCACGACGTACTGTTTGGAGCGGCAGACCTTGATCTTGTACTCGAGGCCGGCGGCGGGCTTGCTCGTGTCCAGGCTGCAGCATTGGCCGTGAGAGAAGAAGAGGTAGTTGTACTCGCCGTACTTGAACATGGTCGGCCCCTCCTCCGGGTTGCCGTTCTCGGGGTCGTACGAGAACTTGCCGTACGAGCTGGCCACGTTCGTCGTCGGCGGGTCCTCCATCGCTGTCTGGTAGATACCGTCAACGTAGCTGCCAAAGACCATGTAGTACCGGCCGTCCTCTTCGAACATGCTCGGGTCGATGGCGTTGAACTCGCTGTCGTCGTTGCTCTCGATGCCCGTGCTACCCAGGTCCGTCCACGTCCCGACATCCATCGTCGTGGACGTGGCGACGCCGATCTTGGCCAGGTTGTGCGTGTCGAACGCCACCGCGCGCACCGCCGAGTAGTACAGGTAGTACGTGTCGCCCACGAGGCGGACATCGGGAGCCCACGTGTCCATATCGCCGCTGTAGCCGCTGAGCGTGATCGAGGTGCCGCCGGTGATCGCGGCGCCTTGGTACGTCCACGGCCCGGTGATGTCTGGCGCCGAGTGGATGGCGATGTCTCCGCCCGTGGAGAAGCGGAAGTACGTGCCGTCCGAGCGGCGGATGATGCTCGGGTCGTGCGTGTTGACGCATGTGCCCGAGCACGCGCCGGGGTTGGCGTAGGCGTCAACCAGCGTCGCGAGCAACAGCGGGAGACTCAGCACCGCGGCAATGAACGACTTGACCATGGCTGAACGGAGGAGGCGACAGACTTACAGCTTGGCCGGGAAAAGAGAAATGGGCGGTCTCCGACAAACAGCAAAGCGTCCGTCCCAAGGCCATGACTCTCGGACACGCACACCTCTACTGATGCAAAAACCGAGATGAACGACCGCGGATGGAAAGGAGCGGCGTGGGCATGGGATGAGATGGTGGGCAACGCCCCGTTCCGCTCAAACAGCTAACGCGGGGCAAAGATGAGCAGCAAGCGGAGTGCATCGCATCCTTCCTGGCTGTCCATTCCAGAAGTGATCCGTCACATGACGTTGTCATCACACTGATCCAAGGCACATCCATGCTGGACCCGCGGTTGAGGCGGGCATCAACAAACGCGACCACCAAAGCTGGTCGCCCATCGATCGACACATCTTCATGATGCAAGCCAACACGTCTCAGAGGTTGAACACGCGTTTGCCCAAAGTTACCAAGGAGCGACTCGATTCGCACGTGCGCTGCAGCCTCTCTCACTCGTTCGGCGGCTGCGAGCCACCGGCCGCGCCATTCTCTGCTACCTCGAAGTAATCGGACACCTCACTCACCGGTCCTGCCAGTCTGCCCGCCGCGGCGAGTCTGCCTGCATGCCGCCTGCCTGCCTGTTAAATCTATTCCGCGTCGGCGATCTCGATCCTGCTGCCACGGCGGATCTGGCCCCAGCCAATGAGTCGCCAGTGCTTGTCGATACGGCGACTGATGGCGATCTTCTCGCCCTCCTGCGTGCACACGGGCACCGTGAGCAGGATCTTGGCCAGATCCTGCTTGACGGCCAGCACCTTGCCGCCCGTGGCAGTCGACCCGATGTTCACCATGAGCACCTCGGCCTTCGACAGCTTCTGCACCTTGGACGCCTTGCTGCCCTCCTGCGTCTTGACACCCAGCAGGCGCTTGAGCAGGTAGAAGTTGATCTCGAGCTCCGTGAACACGTGCGGCAGGCTGCCCTTGAGGCCGAGCACCTGGCCGACGAGACGGTCCGAGCGCGTCAGCGTCGGGTCGATCTGCGTGCCGACACCGATCAGACCACCGGGCACCGCGAACTGCAGGTCGTTCTTCTCGGCGAAGAGCGACACGATGCGCGAGAAGATGGGCACGCACGTCATGCGGCCCTCTTCGTCCTTGCTCACGAGACCCGGGCGAACCTCGATCTCGTCGCCCACGCGGAGCACGCCCTCGAGGATCGAGCCACCGGCGACACCGCCCTTGAGGTTCTCCACGTCCTCACCGGGCTTGTTCACGTCGAACGAACGGATGACGATGAGCTTGGGCTTGGACGTGAAGTCGCGCTTCGGGATCGGGATGTTGCGGCAAATGTACTCGCAGACAACGTCCACATTGTACTTGAGCACGGCCGAGATGGGGATGATGGGCGCGTCGTGCGCGACCGTGCCGGCCACGAACTTCTTGATCTGCTCGTGCTGCGCGACGGCCGCGTCCTCCTTGATCAAGTCGACCTTGTTCTGCAGGATGATGATGTTCTGGAGGCGCATGATCTCAATCGCGGCAAGGTGCTCCGACGTCTGCGGCTGCGGGCAAACCTCGTTACCCGCGACCAGCAGCAGCGCGGCGTCCATGACCGCGGCACCGTTCAGCATCGTCGCCATGAGAATGTCGTGACCGGGGCAGTCGACGAACGACACGTGGCGCTGGAGCACCCACGT
Source organism: Phytopythium aichiense (assembly GCA_023338125.1). NCBI lineage: Eukaryota > Oomycota > Peronosporomycetes > Pythiales > Pythiaceae > Phytopythium > Phytopythium aichiense. The sequence continues at coordinate 28,060 of JAADYH010000124.1, forward strand.
CGTGTTCTCGTCGTTCTCGTCCGTGAAGCGGTCGGGCTTAGAGCTGCCGAACGCGCGGTAGCACCCGATGCCCGTGCCGTTCTCGGCGCGGTAGATCTTGGCGTTGGCGTAGCCGAGCTTGATCGTGATGTTACGCTCCAGCTCGTTCTTGAAGCGGACCGTCTGCACGCCCGAGATGGCCTTGACCACCGTCGACTTGCCGTGCGCGACGTGCCCGATCGTGCCAATGTTGATCGTCGCCTACAGCGGGAGGAGGCAGACAAACAACCAAGGGAGAACGTGTCAGCTTTCTCCCCTACAAGCCATCGCGAGCATCGTCTAGCGAGCCGAGAGCAGCAGCTTGGCGGACTCCCTCTCACTCACCTGGCGACTGATGACCTCGGGCGTCAGCGGCGTCAGCTCCTCCACCTTGAGCTTCGTCAGGTCCTGCACCGCGAGGTGCTTCTGCACCAGAGTCTCTCCCATGCTGGTTGCTCCTTCTTGTGTGTATGTGCTGCTACAAGCTGCGTCCACCACGCATCACGCCACCATCCACGTCAACACTTGCTTCCCACATCTCGACATGGCGCGGCGGTGCGTCCTCCAGCCATCCTCTTCCCCCACTCCACACCCTGACGTGGCATCCACCCAGGGAATCGGAGACTGTCACCGCACCGAGCCGAGCAAGCGGCAGGAGGCACAGGGAGAGGCAAGACGACCCACGACGATCCTCCCTCGTCTCCCCCTCCCCCCGCCGCCCGCCGGCCCCCCATAACAAGCGTACGCACCTCCAGCGATCGCCCCGACGTCCGCTTTTCCACTGTCGGTGGCTGCCCTTCGCCGTCTTTTTCGTGGTCACAGCAAGAAATATCCTATGGCGTGGCCCCCTGCATGTTTAAAACAGACCCCTGCGCTCCGCAGCAAGAAATATCCGGTGGCGTGGCGGCAGGCAGACCCGTTGAGCGTTTAAAACACCGTTTTAAACGAAACAGTGTGCGCCACATGGAACATCAACGGAGAGTGATGGTTGATCGGGTTTTCTGATGACGTTGAAGCGACCACGCATACGAAAACGCAGATAACAAAGTGCAGCGGCGACAACATGCAGGATGCCGAGAGGAGCGCGCCGCGAACGCCATGAGCGCAGCATGTTGGTGTGAGCGTGTGAGCGCGATTGCTGCGGCTTTGGGTGTGTCGGTGCGCCTTCCTGGCGGGGTTCGCGAGCGTTTTGGTGGGAAATCGAGGCCGCCGCCTTTCCCCAACAGCCGCCGGGCTTTTTATAGCGGCCCCGGCGGTTCCTGCACGTGCCTTGCCCGCCCGTTGGGTGCTGCTACATGAACCACAGCTCGGAGGAGACGCAAGAGGCGGCATGGCGACGCCCTCGGCCATCACGGCGCCTGGAGCGGGCGGCGGCGGCCACGCCCCCGTGCTCATCCACCGGTGCGGCGCCTTCGCCCTGTTCGCGCTGGTCGGTGACTGCTGACAGTCGTTCGCCCCCTCTTGGTGCGCGGCAGATATCTCTTTGGGCTCAAGGGCGCCGTCAGGAACAACGTGGCGTTCGCCGAGGAAAACGTGCTCGTGTACCCGTGCGGCCACAATGTGGTCGTCTACAACATGGAGTCCAAGGAGCAGCAGTTCATCCACGGGATCGAGGCCAGCAGCATCGGCGGCATCACGGCGCTCGGCATGTCGGCCAGCAAAAGGTGGCGTGTCTGCTCCGAGGGCAAGTGTCCGCTGTAGTCTGGTCGGGGGATCCTCATGCGTTGCTGCTGCTGCTTGATGCGTGTAGGTATATTGCGGTGGCGGAGCGCGCGGAGAAGGCAGTCGTCCACATTCACGACCTCAACACGCTCCGACGGCGCAAGGCGCTCACACTTGCCGACAACATGTCGGACACGTGCGTGTGGGTCGCGTTCTCGGGGGACAACAAATACTGCATCACACAGGGCGGCGCGCCTGACTGGGTGCTGTCCCTGTGGCTGTGGGAGAAGGCCAAACTTCTCGCCTCCGTCAAGGCATCGAACCAAGCAGGCGGCGCCGTGAACCAGGTTGACTTTTGTCCGAGTGACCCGACAGCGATCTGTGTGAGCGGACACGGCATCATCAAGTTCTTCCGCTTCGTCGATGGGCAACTCCGGCTGCAGTCGACGCCGCTGAAGCGTGAACCAGCCAACTTTCTTTGCCACGCATGGGTGACCGACGAGCGCGTCGTGGCGGCGTCGGACAATGGCGAACTCTGGCTGTTCGAGCAGCTCGAGTTCCGACAGGTGCTGACCTCGTCTCCGTCCGATGGGAACTCTGTCAGCTCAATCCTTGGGTACTCGAAGGGTTTCGTGTGCGGCGGGTCGAGCGGCATCGTGCGCATTTACGACCGGAGTGACGACACGCGGGAGTACTACAAGAAGTCCAAGATGTTCTCGATCGAAGGCAATGCGAGCACGATCAGGAATATCGCGATCAGCCCGACAGAGGACTCGCTTGTCTGCTCGCTCGAGAACAACCAGCTTTACACGTTGACATTGTCCAGCACTGACATCCTGAAAGAAGACGCAATGAACTTTGATCTTGTATCGACGTCATTCCATGGCCCGGGAGCGACTGGAAGCCATATCACCGGGCTTGATGCCTGCATTCGGAAGCCACTGATTGCCACCTGTGGCCTCGACAAGTCGGTTCGCATCTGGAACTACCTGGACAAGTCGACGGACATCATGAAATACTTCAAGGAGGACGCGTACTCGATCGCGTTTCACCCGTCCGGACTGCACATCGTCGTGGGTTTCGCCGACAAGCTCAAGATGCTCAATATCCTCATGGACGACATCCGATCGTTCCGCGAGTTCTCGATCAAGGCGTGCCGAGAAGTGCGCTTCAGCCACGGAGGGCAGTTCTTCGCGGCGGCCAACAACAACGTCGTTCAAGTGTACAGCACTTATACCGGCGACTTGGTCGGGGTGCTGCGCGGACACTCAAACCGCGTGACTGCGATCTCTTGGAAGCACGACGACCGCAAACTTCTCACCTGCGGTGCCGATGGTGCGATCTTACTCTGGAACTTGCGGACGGCGACGAAGATGGGCGACGGTCATTCGCAAGCACGCTGCACGTACTTAGATGCGGTCGTCACGCACGACGCCGACGCTATGTATGCGACGGGCACGGATGGACTCCTGAAGGAAATTGATGTTGCATCTGGCGCGGCGAGGACCGACCACTTTCCCGGTACGGTGCTCGGTCCGCTGGCGCTTTCCGGTTCACAGCAGCTTCTTTTCGCTGGAACGGCGGAGCCGACTCGTCCGGGCTGCATTCGAGTGTACCGCCTCCCACTTGAGAAAGAAGGGTCATCGTCAGCGGCAACGCCATCGTCAGCACCGTCACCTGGAGGTCCGAACGCGTCTGCTGCTGCAGGTGGACTCATTGCCACGCCGGGCGGAGCGTCGTCGCAGAATTACGTGGAGTACCAGTGCCACGACCTGCCGGTCACACGCCTTCGGATCTCATTCGACAACCAGTACCTGTTTTCCGCTGGCGAAGACGGCTCGCTCTGCATATTCGAGCTGCGAGACTCAAGTACCACAAAGAGTTCAGCTGCTCGTGGGGGCGGGGCGAACTCTGGAGGACTTGTAAATGCTGGCGGTGCAAAAGATAATCGCGGTGATGCCTCCGGAAATGGCGCGGGGAACGGCGCCGGACTCCCATTTGCCGAGGAGATTCTTGTCACCAAGTCCGATTTGGAGGAGAAGAACCGACTGATGAATGAGCTCAAGACAAAAGTGGACGAGCTGACGCTGCACAATGAGTATCAGCTGCGCTTGAAGGACATGAACTACAAGGAGAAGATCAAGGAAGTCTCGGACAAGTTCATGGCTGAGCTGCTGCAGGACAAGCAGCGGTGCGGCGACCTGCAGCAGGACAAGATGGATATGGAGTCGGAGTATCAAAAGAAGATGCAAGATATGGCTCAGGTACAGAAGAAAGAGTACCAGGAACTCAAGGTCACGTACGAGGCCAAGGTGGAGGCCGAGAAAGCGCGGCTCGCAGCGCTCGAGCAGGCTCGTGGTGAGCAGAACACGCGGTACGAGGAAGAGAACCATCTCCTCGTTGAGAGTCACACCAAGTTTCTCGCCGAGATGACGACCGAGTACGACCAGAAAGTGGCCCATGAGCAGGCGCTGCAGCTGCAGAGCGCCAAGGAGAAGGAGGTACTGGTGCAGACCAATGAGAGCCTCAAGAAGCAGCTCGAGGAAGACGCCGAGCTGGAGGTCGAGGAGATGAAGCTAAAGTACGAGCTCAAACTGCAGGAGGAGCGGGAGGCCACGCTGCGGCTCAAGGGTGAGAACGGCATCATGAAGAAGAAGTTAGCATCGCTGCAGAAAGACATTGAGGACCAGAGGGAGGAGATCCGGTCCCTCGAGGAGAAGGGCAAGGAGCTGTTTGAGAATATCAAGGGGCTCGAGAAGGACATCCAGGGCCACAAGAAGGAGATCCGCGAGCGCGAGGAGACGATTCAGGACAAGGAGAAGCGCATCTACGACCTCAAGAAGAAGAACCAGGAGCTCGAGAAGTTCAAGTTTGTGCTGGACTACAAGATCAAGGAGCTCAAGCGGCAGATTGAGCCGCGCGAGAAGGAGATCGCCGACATGAAGAAGCAGATCGAGGAGATGGATGCCGAGCTGGAGCAGTACCACAAGAGCAATGCCGCGCTGGACCTCATGATCGGCGAGCTGCGGCTCAAGATGGATGGGATGCAAAAGGAGCTCAGCGTCCAAGTTGGTGAGGTCGCGCTCGGCAAACTGCTCGTCAAGCAAGTGCAAAGCGACTTGACGGCGTGCGCGCAAGTGCTCGAGGATCGCAAGGCGCTCAAGAGTGCGGTCATGGTGCTTAACAAGAAGTACGACGAAGGCGTCGTGCCCGACGCCAAGGAGCCGAACTCTCAGGCGGAGTACAACCGCCAGCGTGACTACCTGGAGCGCGAGGTCGAGTCGCTCAAGCGCAAGATCCTCAAAGGCATGACAATCAGCGAGAGCGAGCTGCACCGCCTTCAGCGTGAGAATGCGCTGCTCACGACGCAGGTAAACGAGCTCCGGCGCGAGTTCCACACAGTCAAGATGAGCACGCGCGAGCTGCAGCAGGACATTGCGCGCCGTGGCAGTGGGGGCAGTGCTGGCGCCAGCGGAGGCGACAGCAACGCCCAAGAGTTGGCAGAGAAGCTGCGCGAAGCCGCCTTCCAGCGCGAGCACCTTGCACAGCTCAAGGAGCGCCTCGTGGGTCTCCAGAAAGCTGCAGGCGGCGCGCTGCGCTTCACACTGGCGGGCAACTCTCCGTCTCCATCGGCACGTCCGCAGCCGCCCGCGGCGCGGAAACCCGCGTCTTCCCCGACTCACCGCCTCCCCCCAGTGTAGTGCGCCATGGCGGCCATGGTAAGGCGTGTAGACGGAATAGAATGCAGGGTGTCGTGGTGATACAGAGGGCGTTGTTTCGCAGAGGCGAGCTCGTGTCTCGTGCTGGTCATCCCGACGGCCGCGGCAGCAGCGGCGAGGCGCGCGAAGGAGTCGGCGGGGGCACCGCGCGCTTGGACCGCGAGTACATCTTGGCGCTCTGGCGGATCATGCGCGTCTGGGCAAGCACGAAGGCGTGAATGAGCGCGCTGGGGTTGACAGCGGCGGCCACGAGAAGAAGGCGAGCGACGCACGTATTGCTGCAGGTGCTGCGAGACGTTGACGCGGTCCGGGATGTGCACGAACAGCACGGTCTTGCCCATGACGAAGACCTCGTCCAGCCGCGTCCTGGTGCCCTGCAGCCAGCCAGTCGCGTCCGTCAGCCCCATCTCTTAGTGCCATTAACTGTACGAGCAAACCTCACGTTCGGCTTGGTCTCGCATGCATCCAGCATGGTCAAGCTGTGAAAAGCATCCATCCGCATGCGCATTAGCCGCTTCCTTCACGTTCCCTGCCGTTGAGGACGAACCGCCACGCACTCCATGTCGCGCACGACTTCCTGCACGACACCCTCCAGCACCACATCGTTCTTGAGGTCCACGCGCACGCGCAGCCCCGTGAGGCTCTTGAGCAGCAGCAGCAGCGACCGCGGCTTGCGTCGCTTCCGCCCAGCATTGGCATCCGTGTCCGCCATGATTGCCGTTTGAGCGGGTATGGAGTAACCCTCGCGGGTTCTGTAACCAGGGTACACCCAAATGAGGGGATGGGTGCCAGTCGTACTTACACGAAGTTTTTTGGTAAAGACGCGGGTTTTCAAACCCCAAGAAGCAAAGTGCTGGACCGTCGGTCATATTCGCCTTGCATCCCCGCTGGAAGCCGCCGTCGACGACTGCGCTCCCACTCCCTGACGCCTCCCTGCGCGTGCCCAGGCGGCCGCTGCCAGCGCGAACGCATTCCCCGCCGTCCCTCGCGCCCGCTCCCGCCGGTTACGCGTCCGTAGCGCACGATGGGGCCGCGCGGCGCCGGTCGGCGCCTGAACGACCAGGAGCGCATGGAGATCCTGGACATCCTGGCGCGCGAGGCCAAGGTCAAGAACGTGGACCTGGCCAAGCGCTACGGCGTGTCGGAGGGTGCGATCCGCAAGCTCAAGCAGGTGAAGGACCGCATCCGCGACCGCTACGTGCTCGGCAACGAGCACAACCGCGACAAGCGCAAGCGCGGCGGCTTCGCGCGCAACGCGCAGTTCGAGCAGGAGCTGTACCAGTGGATCTGCCGCATGCGTGAGGCGCAGGCCTACCAACTGCTGCCGCTCACGCAGACAGCCGTGCGCCAGCAGGCCATGCTGCTCGCGCAGAAGTACGAGTGCATGGGCACCTTCAAGGCCTCTCCCGGCTGGTTCGCGCGCTTCTGCTCGCGCCACCGACTCGACCCGCCCATGACCAACAGCACGAGCGGCGTGCCGGCGACCGCCGCGGCTCCGGCCGTCGCGGCAGTGGGAGACGAGGCCAAGGCCTCGGACGCGGCGGGGGTGGCGGCCACGGTCTTCCACCTGTCGGCGCTGCCGGACGCCGACGCGGACGCGCTCATGGCCGAGGTCAAGGCGGACGCCGAGGCGGGCACGATCGACGAGCAGACCAAGCTGGCGGCGCGGCAGCACAACATTGTGGCGCTGGGCATCGCGACGGCGGCGGCAGCAGCGGCATCGGCGGTCTCGACGGATGTCAGCGCGACGGTTACGACGGAGGTGAGCGTGACGGCGGAGGATGTGGTGGTCGCCGCGGTGTCGTCGGTGGCCGTGCCTGCTGAGGATGCGAGCGCCGTGGTCGAGGGCGGGGCGAGCACGACTGAAGCGGAGAGCGAACAGAAGGCGCCGGCGTCTTCAGTCGCAGCGGCGGTCTCCACGACTGCGGTGGCCAGCGCGGACGCGGACGCGGCAAGTACGACGACCGTCGAGGTGGTAAGCACGGTGGCAGCCGCGGCGGTCGCACCCTCGACCGAGGACGAGATTTTTAGCCTGGGACTGTAAAAGATGAAACACTGCGATCCTCCTGGTCTCGCAATGCTTCGGCTATGTGAACGTGAGTGGCGATGTCTCCCTGCAACGCATGGCTGCCGGTCTTTCCACTCACGTGTTCTTGTTTCGGCTGCTTCAATGGTTGTCCCGCTTGAACGCCTTCAGCCTTCTTGCGCCGAGCTTCCCTATCAGGCCGCTCCTCAGCAGCTCCAGCATGTTCCTCGCGGCGTTGACGTCTCGGTTCCAGAAGGTTGCCTTGCATCGACTGTTGGTACAGCGCAAGACGTTCCGGGTGCACTTGAGTACGACCTTCTTGCTCGCGAGCTTGGGATTCCGGACCTTCCGCATCTTCGCGATCTTCTTCGCCTCCTTTTTGGACGGCTGCTCCTTCGTTCGGGAGGCGCACGTGAGAACCAAGCGCGACTTCAACGCCTCCATTGCGGAGATGAGGCTCGCCAGCGCTTTACATGCCGCCACGTGAAGAAGAGCTCCGGACGACCGTCTTTGCCGACGCA
>JAADYH010000125.1:0-35799 GCA_023338125.1 Phytopythium aichiense
CGTGTTCGGCGCGTGCTACGACGGCAACACGGTGGTGATCATCAACCCGGGCCGCAGCCCAGTGAAGCCCTACATCCGCGTTCCCGAGGGCACGTACGCGCTGGTGCAGCACCAGGGCCGGGACGTGGACTTCGTGCGCAATGACGGCTCGCGCACGCCCGTGTGGCCGCCGGGCTTCCACTCGGCCTCGCAGTTCACCAAGGTGGCGCACCTGGTCACCAAGCAGTTCATCGTGTTCGACACGCCCGTCAAGGGCTGCAAGACGGCCGACGACGTGACGGTCGGCATCGACATGTGTCTCGTGCTGCGCATCATGGGCGACGAGGCTCTAGGCGAGGACCCGGAGCTCGTGCGCCGCTTCGTTTACGAGCTCGGCCCCAACGGGCTCGAGGTGCAGCTGCGCGCCGCGCAGGACGAGGCCGTGCGCGCACTGGCGCGTAGCGTGCTGCACACGGAGGTGTACCAACTGCGCGACGGCACCATGAAGGAGCGATTCCAGACTGGCGCGCTCAACTTCCGCACCAACCCGCGGGACGACCCGGCGGACGAGTACCACGACACCAATTCGATCGAGCCCAAGGAGGTGGAGGAGACCAAGGAGGGCGAGGAGCCTGTGCCCGAGGCCAAGATCCTGTACTGCGTGACGGAGGACATCCGACGCAGCCTGAACCAGCAGTTCAACAACTACGGCGTGCAGATCACGAGCGTGGCCATCACCAACGTGACGCTGCCCGACAGCTTCCAGCAGCAGATGGAAAGCCGCACGACCCACCTGAGCGCCATCAAGGAGCAGAACATGAAGCAGATGAGCGACATGCAGCTGCTGCAGTACAAGGAGGAGATCGACACGACCAAGCTGGCGCGCAAGATGATGTTGATGGAGGAGGAACAGACGGGGAAGGCCAAGTGCGCCGAGATCCAGAAGGAGATCGACCTCATCCGCGCCGACACGAAGCTCGTGCAGGCGCAGATCGCGCAGGAGACGACCGTCCGGTGCAACAACCTGAATGTCGAGGCGGCGCTCAAGATCGCCGAGATCAAGGCCGAGACGGAGCGCATCCAGATGGAGATCGCCGCGCACTGCGACGCCGAGATCGAGGTCATCCACGCCGAGAAGGCTGCGCTGGACGTCAAGCTGCGCGCCACGGCGGACGAGATCGAGGCCTCGGCGCGCGCCAAGGCGTCCGAGATCGTCGCGCAAGCCGAGGGCCTCGCCGCCAAGAAGATGGAGAAGTTCCGCGCGCACAAGCTACGCATGCAGCAGCTCGAGATGCTCGACGCGCTGGCGACCAACCCCAAGACGGTCGTCTCGGGCGAGACGTCCAACAGCCTACTCTCCGAGATGCTGGTCGCCAACCGCCAGGGCAACGTGCTCGTCAACCTCGACGGCGCCGCGGTCAAGGGCGTCAAGGCCGGCGGCGGCGTCGTCTAGCGCCGCACGCTCACCGAGTAGCCGTGTCCACTGGAAGGCACCACCCTTGGTTCTCCGCTCGTTTCATCATCATATTTTATGCGGACGCGGCCCGTTCTTCCCCGTAGCTAATAACTAAACAGCCTCTGCTTGCCGCTCCATGATGTCTTGGATGCTCCACTGACAGCTCACGCGTCGCTGCGAGTGCTGTCGGGGACCGCGGCAGGGTGCTTGAGGTGCTTGAAGCGCAGGTACGCGTGGTCGTCGCCGGCGCGGTCGCGCACGCTGCGGTCCAGCCGCGGGATGTGTAGGTTGAGCACGTCGTCCAGGAAGGTCGTGTCCTTGGGCTCGAACGGCGGGAACTCGTCCAGCGGCGTGGCCGCCAGCGCCAGCTCCAACCCGGGCTGCACGGCGTGCCACTGTGCCGTCGTCTCGTCCGCGAGGCGGTCCGACTTGCACAGCAGTGGCGCGTACACGCGCTGGAAGGTCGCCGGCAGCCACTGCAGTACGCTGGCGCGCTTGAAGTCGAGGTTGAGCGCCGCCGCCTTCCAGACCGCGAGGTTGGACGCGCACGACGACAGCAGCAGCTTGAGGAACGTCGTGTAGCGGAAGGTCGACTGCGAGCGCGCCACCTGCTTGGCCCAGTTGGCCTGCCACTCCTGGCCGGCGCTGGGGGCCGCTCCTCTCAGTGACGGCGACGGCGACGGTGACGGCGTCGCGGCGACTGCTGCCGAAGGCGAAGCCTGGCTGCTGCTGCTGCTACTGTCCGCGACGGCGTCGGCGATGGCGGCCGGGGCCGAGTGGCCCACCGTGCGAACGAGGTAGAAGGACACGAGGCCGACACCCGCGACGACGCCGGCGATCTGCACACGCTTCCAGAAGGTGGCGAGGTCGGCGTACTCCTTCTTGCAGGCCTCAACAAGCGTCACGTGCATCTTGAGGCGCGACCCCGTGGTCTTGAGCAGGCTGAGCACGTTGTCGGTCGCGCGGTCTGGCGCGCGCTCGACCTCGCGCATGACCTCGCTGCGCGTGCCGTCGAACTCGTGTTCGAGCATCTTCTGCACGTCGAAGGCCGGGTGGTCGGTGGTCGTGGTGGTGGAAGAGGAAGTGTTGGCGCTGGCGTCGTCCTGCTCCGAGACGACCTCGCGGCTGGTGACCTCGCCGTTGACGCGCGTGGTGCGCACGGTGGTGACCTTCTTGGCGGCGGCGCGCGCGGCGTCGTGGCGCTGGTCCTGCGGCACGTACATGGTGTAGATGAAGGGCAGGTCCTTGCGCGGGATGACTTTGCTGAGGTTCCAGCAGAGCGCGCCGTAGGCTCTGGCGAAGTCGTGCACGGAGCGGAAGTCGTCGACCTTGTTGAGGATGAGCAGCATTTTGCTCGAGAGCCCGCTGAGGCTCGAGGTGAGCACGTCGAGCGTCTCGAACGTCGTGCCGGGCTTGTCCGGGTCGAACATGACGAGGATCACGTCCGCGCGCTCGGCGAACCACTGCACGGCGCGCTTGAAGTCGTACCCGCGGTCCGTGTCCCTGTTCGTGTCGGAGCGGCCGAGCGCGGGCGAGTGCGACGCGCCAGGCGGGTCGATCATGCCGGGCGAGTCGACGAGCAGCAGCCCGCCGTCGTCCAGCAGCGCGCTGCCCTTGACGACCTTGAGCTCGACCTGCGAGACGAACTCGCGGCCGAAGAGGCGGCGCACGTCGCCGAAGCCCAGCGCCTCCCTGCGCGCGAGCGCCGCGCCGTCCAGCCGCTCGGCGCGCGGGCCGCCCGCGAGCACCGTGAAGGTGCAGTCCGTGGGCGCGCGACCCGTCTTCTGCACGTCCTGGCCCAGCATGTGGTTGATGAACGTGCTCTTGCCCGACGAGTGGTTGCCCAGCACGAGCACCATGGGGGCGCTCACGCCCGCGAACGACGGGAAGCGCGCGCGCCGCCGCAGCGGCTCCAGCCGCGCGTACAGCGCCGACACCTCGGCCTGGATCATGCGGTTCACCTCCCCGGACACGCGCACCTCGGCGGGCGCCGCGTCGGCCGCCGTACCGTCCGCCATGTCGATGCCGCTGGTCCTGCTTCCTCCCGCCTTCTTCCGCCTGTCGATGACTTGCGTTGGGGATGTTGGGCGAGGGCGTGACAAGGATGGCGCGGGTCGGGGGCGAGGAGGGTACCGCGGACACCAAGATTCGCTTCAATATGTGGCAGCAGCTGTACTCACTACAATGACGCGTCAGTAAGTGAAGGTAGAGAGGCACATGGTGCGCCACGGACTGTGAGTGGAACGCCATTCGGTGGCGGGAGCGAGCAGGTGAGCCGCCTGCCAGTCAAAACGGACCGGACCAGCCAAGCGACGCCGAGCGACGCATTGGCATTGCTCTGGACGCGCGTGCTGCCGGCCAACCGACCGCTCGAGAGGCGCGGAGACCGACGGAGATGAAGCGGCGGGTGGCGATCAAGGCAGGCAGGACGGCGGCGCAGCCGCAGCGCAAGAAGCGCGCGCTGGGCGACGACGCCTTCGACTGGGGCGGCGCCAAGGACGGCGGCGACGTGATCGCGTCCGACAGCGACGAGAGCGGCGCTGAAGCCGCGCCGGAGGGCAGCGACAGCGAGGAGGACGAGCGCGAGGCGCGCGAGACGGCGCAGGAGAAGCGTGTGCGCCTGGCCAAGGAGTACCTGGAGCAGGTCAAGACGCAGGAGGTGGGATCGGACGAGGAGGAGGAGGAGGACGACGACAGCGCCGGCGTCGAGGACCGCGTTGGCGCGCGCCTACACCAGGATGCGCTCGAAGCGGCCGGTCGGTTGTTCAAGGAGGTCGCCAGCAAGTATGAGGAGTTCGAGTTCGACGCCGACTCGACCAAGTTCCTCAAGGGCCACCGGGTGCGTCCGTCTCCTGCTTGCTCGAACGCCGCGCCGCGCATGGCTCTCTTGCTTGGTTCTAACGCGATGTGGATGCGCAGCTTCCCGTGACGAGCGCGTGCCTGATGGACGACGGGCGGACGGCGTTCTCGGCCGCCAAGGACGGCTCGATCCTGCGCTGGGACCTGGCGCAGCAGCAGAAGACGCGGCTGTCGCTGCCCGCGGACGACGTGACGCTGGAGAAGAAGAAGAAGCACTCGGACAAGGACAAGTGCGTGCTGGCGCTGGCCGTGAGCTCGGACGGCAAGTACCTGGCCAGCGGCGGCCACGACAAGCTCGTGCGCGTGTGGAACGTCGACAAGAACGAGCTGGAGGAGAGCTTCTCGGGTCACCGCGACGCCGTGTCGGCGCTCGCGTTCCGCCTGCGGTCGCACTCGCTCTTCTCGGGCTCGTTCGACCGGTCCATCAAGCACTGGAACCTGACTGAGATGGGCTACGTCGAGACGCTCTTCGGCCACCAGAGCGAGATCAACGGCCTCGACGCGCTGTACAAGGAGCGCGTCGTGAGCTGCGGCCGCGACCGCAGCGTGCGCATGTGGAAGATCCCGGAGGAGACGCAGCTCGTCTTCTACGGCAACTCGGGCTCCATGGACTGCGTCAAGATGGTCAACGACGAGTTCTACGTGACGGGCGGCGACGACGGCTCGCTCTCGCTCTGGTCCAACGCGCGCAAGAAGCCCGTGCACGTCGTGCACGGCGCGCACGGCGGCAAGTGGATCAGCAGCGTCGGCGTGCTGCCACGCACGGACCTCGTGGCGTCCGGCTCGAGCGACGGCGCCATCCGCCTGTGGCGCGCCGACCTGCGCGAGCGCGTGCTCGTGCCCGTGGGCTCCATCCCGCTCGAGGGCCACGTGAACGCGCTGTGCTTCGACGCCAAGGCGCGCTTCCTGCTCGCGGGCGTGGGCCAGGAGCACCGCCTCGGCCGATGGGACAAGATCAAGACGGCCAAGAACGGCCTCGCCATCGTCGCGCTGCCCAACGTGGACGAGGAGGAGGAGGAGGAGGCCACGAGCGACGAGGAGGAGGAAGCGACCGAGGAGCAGCAGGACGGGAGCGACTCGGAGGAATAGACGCAGCGTGGACGTTGGCCCTAATCGAGAAATTATATTCTGTGCTTTGAGAAGGTGGCGCATGGAGGCTGCCTGCGCCTCGTTCGTCAGCAAGCTAGCGGAGTGAGGCTCGGGAGGATCAAGGAGCTAACCTATCGCGGCCGGACGGGGTCCATCAGCCGAATGTGATGGAGGACGCGCCTCCGGGCGGGGCGTGGATGCGCGTGATGCGGCGGTCCGTCAGCACGTTGCCCGCGTTCTGGTTCGAGCCGGTCGCGTACTGGTTGGACGACGCCTGCCGCTGGCCGGCCATCGGCTGCTGCTGCTGCTGCTGCTGCTGCTGTGCCGGCGGTTGCTGGTATGCCGACGGCTGCTGGTACGCGGCGGGAGCCTGGCCGTAGTCGCCGGCACCTCCGCTGTTGCGGCGGTAGTCCCTGGCGTACGGGTTGCTCTGCTCGGGCAGCTCCTCCTTTCGGCGCACCAGCGAGCTGCGGCGTTCGTGCCCGGCGAACGGGCTCTCGTCACTGCCGCTGCCGCCGTAGATGAGCGAGCCGACCGTGGAGCCTCCGCCGGGAGGCGCGTGCAGCCGGGTGCTCGGCTTCTCGCGGATGAAGTTGTCGACGTTCTGAGACGTCTGGAAGCTGGAGCGCGACATGCTGGGCGGGCTGGGGGGCTGGGAGGCTTGGGGAACAGCGAAGGCAGGCAGGTGAGCTCGAGACGAGACGTTGGGGAATGAGAGAGACCAGTGGCTGGCTCGGACTCACCGCGGTGCGGTCGATGGCAAGGCCAGCCGCCCAGAGCTGGCAGTCGATCCCGCAAGATGGCGCCAAGCTCGCAGTCGACCCGCAAGATGACGCCAAGCTCGAAATAGGCCCCGGGATCGTTTCGCAGGAGCCTGTTGCGCCTTGGACAAGCTCTTGACTCGGCGGAGCCTCCAGCACACGCCAGAACAGCGTCCTGCTCGGCTTGCTATTTGCATCCGTCGCCGATCCTTGGAGCTCACGTGAAGGCTTGGGATCGGGTCGCGCAGCAAATTGCGCCACGACCGCTATCAATAGGCCGGCTTGCCATCGTCCAGCGCCGCCGCACCAGCATTCCGACGCACCCAGCCGCGTTGTGCACGCGCTGAAGGCAAAAACGGCACCAACCGCCTCCTATTTATATCAGGAAACGCCCCTCCCCGCAGCCGCAATGCCGCCGCTGCAAGAGAGGCCCTACTCTATCTTGGATGCGGACTCAGACGAACCGGTCGGCGCACAGCGCGTGGGCACCGACCTCATCGAACTCCTGCTTGGAGATCCACAGCTGCTGGAACGACCCGAGTGACGCCAGGATGGACGCGCCGATAAAGACGCTGAACTGGCGCTCCACCTTCTGCACCGTCGTGAAGCGCACCTTGAACGTGCTCGGCACCATGGCGCTGAGCTCCGCGTGCAGGCGCTCCGTGAGCCCGGGCGTGAGCGACCCGCCGCCACAGAGGATGATGTTGCTCAGCATGTCCCGGCGCAGGTCGGCGTCGCAGAGCTGCACGGCGTCGTACAGCATCCGGTGCAGCCCCTTGGACGGCGTGCGGGCCGCGGCCGCCGCGTGCTGCTCCGTCTTGAGCACCGTGGTCTCAAAGTTCTTGGGGTGCAGCAGGAACTCGCCCACCTGGTACCGCTCGCGCTCGAGCACGATCGCCTGGCCGTCCGGCAACTCATAGCGCACGGGATCGAACTCGAACGCCGCGTCGCGCGCGCCAGCTGGATCGTCTAGCCGCACCGTCTTGGCCGCGTGGCCGTGAACCGAGTGTCCGTGGCTGAGGCTGTCCGGCAGCGGCGAGATGGACGTGAGGCAGGTGGCCTCGCGCATGTCCCGGTACACCTCGGCCTTCATGAACTTGAGGTAGCTGGTGGGCATGAGCGGCGGCGTGACCATCTCGGTTGGCAGCAGCCGGACGTCCATCTTGCCCGTCAGCGCGTTGACCGTCCGCGAGAAGGTGCAGCGCGGGCGCACAGCCACCTCCGGGTGGTTCTTGTCAACCAGGTGCGCGAGGTACTTGGACAGTTGGTTGGCGCCGACGGTCGAGTACTGCGCCGGGCGCTCGAGCGCGAAGCCGTCGAAGACCGGGACGACGCGCGTGGCGCCGGCGCCGACCTCTGCGACGAGCGCGGCGGAGCGGCCGAAGGCGAAGGCGTCGAGCACGGCGTCCTTGGCCATGTAGAAGGCGGGCACGCGGAACTGCTCGAACATGAGCTCGAGGTACTTCTCGCCGTCGCGGGACGCCGCGTTGTGCAGCGCGTCGTTGGCGAAGCACGAGGCCGCCGACGTGATCACCGGGTGCGCGGCCGCGTCCACGCGCAGGCGGTCGAAGGCGCAGCCCCAGAGGCGCTCGAGCGCGTCCCAGTTGGCCACGGCGCACGCCTCGATGGGCCGCAGCACCTCGACGTCCCGCGCGTGGCTCAGGTCGTCGCCTGCCACGAAGGCCGGGCTACCCTCGCTTAGGCCCTCGGTCACGCCCGCGGGCGGCGGCGGCCTGGTGCCCACAGCCGTGGGCAGCACCAGCGCCGGCGAGTCCTCGCCCGCGAGCCCGAACTTGCTCAGGCTCGTGCCCACGTCGCCGACCACCGCCTCGACGTCATCGCCGCAGAACATGCGCCTGCACTAGGAGTTTGTATGTGCTTTGGCAAGGTGGCGCCGTGGCAGGCGAGTGTTTGGGTGTCTGGCGAGGGGAGAGTACTGTGGAGTGAGATGTTGCAGGGGACAGACCCGAAACGGGTCGGGTTTGGCGGGCTTGGGGTGGCGGTGTGCGTGACGGCCCGCGATTGGGAAAGCGTGTTGGGGCTTGTATGGGACTGGCGGTGCGGGCCGGGATGGGGAGGCGTGGCTCGGCCCGCCAGCCCCGCCTCTACACGCACCCCGAGCGGTTACAATGTGCGCCACATAACCTGCGTCACCAGTGCTGCTATTCGACCATGTCCAATTACTTGATAATGGTATGTACCTTCTCGGATGACAGGCCGGTCCATTCAACTCGTCGTGCCGTTCGTGCTGGTCCTTTACCGACAAAAGCGATACAACGCGCGCAGCGACGGTTCCTCGCCAGGAGGGGGGAGCAGAGAAGATATTTCGCCCCGAGGACTTCGTTCTCCAAGCAACCGACCGCCCTCCAGCCCTCCCACCCGGACGGACCCGGACGGACCGACGAGACCGACGAGCATGGCGGAGGAGAGCAAGCCGGACTTTGCGTGGCTGCCGCAAGGCGCCGAGGCGCTGGCGGACGGCGAGTACGACGTGATCGTGCTGGGCACGGGCCTGAAGGAGTGCATCCTGAGCGGGCTGCTGGCCGTGAACGGCAAGAAGGTGCTGCAGGTGGACCGCAACGCGTACTACGGCGGCGAGTGCGCGTCGCCCAACCTGTCCAACCTGTACAAGAAGTTCAAGCCCGGACAGCCCGTGCCGACGGACCTTGGCGCGGACCGCGACTACAATGTGGACCTGATCCCCAAGTTCATCATGGCGTGCGGCAAGCTCGTCAAGATGCTGCTGCACACCAAGGTGACGCGCTACCTCGAGTTCAAGAACGTGGACGGCAGCTACGTGGTCAAGGGCGGCCGCAGCTACAAGGTGCCGGCCACGGGCGAGGAGGCGCTGCGCACGTCGCTCATGGGCATGTTCGAGAAGCGCAAGTTCCGCAAGCTGCTGATGTACATCTACAACTACGAGGAGGACGACCCGAAGACGCACGAGGGCATGGACCTGTTCACGCAGCCCATGGACGAGCTCTTCGAGAAGTACGGCGTCGACGCCAACACGCAGAGCTTCATGGGCCACGCCATGGCGCTCATGCGCGACGAGTCGTACCACAAGCTGCCGGCCATCGAGACGGTGCGCGCCATCAAGCTCTACGCCTACTCGCTCGAGCGCTACGGCAAGTCGCCCTACATCTACCCGCTCTACGGCCTGGGCGGCCTGCCGGAGAGCTTCTCGCGCCTCTGCGCCATCCACGGCGGCACCTTTATGCTCAACCGCGGCGTGGACGAGATCCTGTACGAGGGCGGCAAGGCCTGGGGCATCAAGTGCGACAACGAGGTCGCCAAGGCCAAGATCATCATCGGCGACCCGTCCTACTTCCCCAGCGACAAGCTGCGCAAGAGCGGTAAGACGGTGCGCTCGATCTTCATCCTGAACCACCCGGTGCCCAACTCGAACGACGCCGAGTCGCTGCAGATCATCATCCCGGCCGCCCAGGCCGACCGCCACAACGACATCTACGTGTGCGTCGTCTCGCACGCGCACTGCGTCGCGCCGCGCGGCATCTACATCGCCATCGTGAGCACGATGGCAGAGACGAGCGACCCGGTTGCGGAGCTCGAGCCCGGCGTCAAGCTGCTGGGCCCGTACCTCGACCGCTTCGACTCGATCACGGACACGTTCGAGCCCGTGAGCGACGGCAAGAGCGACAACTGCTTCATCAGCAAGTCGTACGACGCCACCAGCCACTTCGAGACGACCTCGGAGGACGTGCTCGACCTGTACCAGCGCATCACGGGCGAGGAGCTCGACATGAACATCAACGCCGACACGACCGACGTCGACCAGTAAGACGCTCCTGAACCCGCTTGCGATCCGCGCAGGCGGCGTGCTCGCCCGCTGACGCATTGAGACGAGGAAGAGGAGGACGACCACGAGACTCTCGGGTCTACAAACGACCCTGCGTGTTTTCCTTTACTTTCAAGAAGACATTGGCCGCCACTCGCTCGTTGGTGGTTGCTCGTTGGTTGTTCGTGTTGATTCCACGGCCTCGACAGTCCGAGGACACCCTCTCTCATGACGCTGGATAACATACCACCTGGATATAACGCTGCGAGGACTGGAATGCCGTCTTGAAGCTGACAGGCATCGGGAGCGCAACCATTTCCATGTCGGAACATCCCATTCCTGTCGGGATGGCTCACTTTTCGTTCGCGCCAAACCCAGCATCAGTAACCGGGCGTCAACGAATGTTAGCGCCTGCCTCATCGTTCACTACAACATCTTTACAAAACACAAGTGTAAAGTGGGCGTGGGCGGGTGTGAACGTCCTCGTTCCGCCCTCGACGGAGTGTTGGTCCGCCCTCGGCGCGGGAGATTTCCAAAGGGCAGGTCGCCGCCGCTTGCGCTCGCCAGCCGCCCGACCGGTCGCATCGCCGCCGTCGCCGCCCGCTGCGCCTCGCCTCGAACCCCATCGCGTCTGCGCTCGCTTCCTTCGCCGGCCTCCGCTTTTCCTGCCTCGGTCCGCGCTCTGGGGATCGATTTACGGCCGGAGAGGTGCTGGCGGCTTGACTTTCAGGCGATATGGTCTTCTCTCCGCGCGAGCACGTCGACGGCGAGTCGCTCGGACGCCCAGGGAGCGAGCTGTCGCTGAATCAACTGGCTGTTCCGGACGCTGGCGGTCTCAGGAGCCTGCATGACGTGCTAGGGGCCGACAACCAACAAGTCCGCGACGCCGCCAGTTGGTGGCGCGAGAAGGACGCGGCGGCTCGGCGCCTCGCGGTCGGCAGCATGACGCCAAGGGCTCGAGGCGCGCTGCACAACCAGTCCGGTCGGTACCAATCGACGTCGCAGCTGGCGCACCTTAAGTCGGAGAGCAGGCGGGCGTCGCAGCGTCTAGCAGAGGCCGCGGCAGCCAGCACAGGCGGCGGGTTCAACGCCAGCAATCAAGCTGAGGAGGAAGGCGCCGTGCTCTACGAATCCATCGCGGACGTCGCCGGCCCGGGCTTCGGGTCGTCGGCTTCTCCGCCTCGTCGCCACCGCCAGTCGTTCTCGTCGCGTCGCTCCACCGCGGGCTCCGACTTGTCGACGATCCCACCGCTGAGCGCCGAGAGTCTGAGCCTGCCGGCCGCGCTGAGCGACTCGCTCTCCAGCTCGACGTACTCCCCAATCGGCTCGATGGAGTTCTTGAATCGCGACGTGGAGGAAGAGGAGCGCGCGCTGCGCTCCAAGTCGGACAAGGAGCGCGCGTTCCTGTACAAGCTGGTACGTTCGCTAGAGTGATTGGACTCGACCTTGGCACACAATGGATGCCTATTACTGACGGCCGTCACGATACACAGCGCTACACGGACCTGTATGACGAGACGGTCGCACTAGCCAAGCGGGTGATGCTGCTGGAAGAGATCCGCGCCAGCAAGAACGAGGAGCTGTTCTTCCTTCGCAGCAAAGTGGCGACGCAGTCGAGCATCATCGAGACGATGAACGACACGGTGGTACGTTGAGTCTCTTGTCATCGTCCGTTTGGTTCCTCGTTATCAACGCCACGTCTTCATCAGCAGAGCTCTGTCGAGCCAGCGGACCATCGACAGGAGAGGAAAATGCAGGCGCTGTGCCGCGAAGTCGCGACTCTCGTTCGTCAGCTCAAAGAGCGAGACTCGACGATTCACCAGCTGCAAAGTGACAAGGAGGAGGAGGAGCCAGCAAACAAGCTGAAAGCGCTCGATCTCGCCCAGATGGACTCGGAGGCGTCCAGCGCCATGGACAGCTCGACAGTCTCGGTGAGCGACTACGCCGAGCTGGAGATGAACCTCGGTGTGGCCGAACGCGCGAAAAAGGAAGCGCAAAGCAAGGTCTCCTCGCTCACGAAGCAGCTCGCGGATCTTGAGCGTCGGCATCGCGTTAGTGAAGCACAACGGACTGCGCTTGAGGACGGACTCGAAAGCGCAGAGCAGCAACTGACAGCCATCCAGTCGCAATGGGAGCAGGAGAAGCACGAACTGGAGGAGGCTAGCGCCAGGGACGACAGGAAGGTGCTGGCGATGACTGCCGAGAGCGACAACCTCAAGAAAGTGGTCGAATCTTTGGAGCAGGCTCTCGCCGACTCGGAAAAGAGGAATCGGTCACTTCTGGAAGCGAACAGACGCGCTGCCGCCGAAAGTCAAGTTGTCGTCGCACGACTGGAGGCAGAGGTGGCCGACATGAAGTCTGCGCTGGAAAAGAGTCGTGAGAAGGACAACAAGATCAGTGCGCTTGAGCTGGATGTCATGGAGGCCAGACAGAAGCTCGAACGGGCCGAGTTCCGTGTGAGAAGCCTCGAGAAGGAGCTCGACGCGCGGGAAGCAGACATGGAGCAAGCGTCTCGGCAGCACCAGCACCAGCTGAAGATGCTCGAGACAAGAATGTTCCAAGCTGAAATCGTTCGTCGAAGCCTTCACAACCAGGTATCGTATCGCTTCTCTGCGGTGAATGAACCGATGATTTGTTGCTCACTGCAATGAACGTGCTTTGTGCGTGTCCAGGTCATGGAGCTGAAGGGGAATATTCGAGTCTTCTGCCGAGTCCGACCAGTGCTTCGTCACGAAAGCGCGCTTATTGGAGGCGATAAGGTACGGTTGGAAGGCTCTGCTCTCTGATCGGAAATGCCGAGGTGCACTCACAGATCGCATCACTGGCAGGTCTTTGCCTTCCCAGACTTCAAGGGCGAGCGGCGGCAGATTGAGCTCCACGCGAGCTCGAAAGCCCACGTTGGCTACGGCCAGTACGCAGGGCGGGACTCGATCAAAAAGTACAACTTCGACTTCGACATGGTCTTCGACGGTGGCTGCAGCCAAGAAGAGCTGTTCCTCGAGGTCTCGGCGCTCATCCAATCGGCGTTGGACGGGTACAACGTCTGCATCTTCGCGTACGGTCAGACTGGGTGAGTAGCACTGATACTCCACTGGTCCAGGTGAATCAGGTCGGTGAGAATGGGCTAACTGACGCGGCTTTGACTTTGACGCGCCTGGTCAGGTCGGGCAAGACGTACACGATGCAAGGACTGGAAGAGGACGCTTTGGGTGACTCTGTTGATCAATCTCCACACATGGGCATCGTGGGGCGTGCGATCTCGCATATCTTCGCCACGATGGAAGACCTGCGTTCCAGTGGGTGGGAATTTTCGGCGAGTCTCGAGATGATCGAGATTTACAACGAGACCCTGAACGATTTGTTGGCGACGAGTGCGGTACGTGGACTGCTGCCGGTGATTGATGTCTTGGTACCATCGATGGCGTCATCTGACATATGCAACTCTGTTGGCAGAGCACTGCAAAGGTAGACCTTCGCCTCGACGCTGACGGAAAACCGGTGGCGATGAACTCGGTCACGCACACCATCATGAACGAGCGCGAAGCATGGAATCTCCTGCAACAAGCGCTTTCCCGGCGGTCAACGAAGGCAACCAACATGAACGATCGTTCGTCGCGCAGTCATTGCGTCATCACATTCAGGTGAGCGCTTCAGCAGTCCTGTTCCCCTCCACGTCCATCTTCCGAAGCTGACTCGTCTTGGTTGCTTGACAAACACAGAATGAGCGGGGTGAATGCTCTGACAGGTGACCGTCGAGTGGGTGTCGTCAACTTAGTCGACTTGGCTGTGAGTGTGATCGCCTGAAAGCGCCACGGTTGTTTGTTTGAATCTCTTCTGACTCTTCATGCGGATGCGTTGCGTGTGCGTCAACAGGGCTCAGAGAGGGTGTCAAAGTCGGGTAGTGACCAGAGCCCAGAGCTGATGAAGGAAGCGATGGCGATCAACAAAAGCCTTTCCTCACTAGGCAGCGTTATTGGCGCTCTTTCCAAGAAGGTGCGAGCATTTTCCGCATCGCCTCCCCCGTCATCGTGGGCTTTCGATCTAACTCAATCGATTCATGACGTACCTCAGTCATCCCACGTCCCGTTCCGAGATTCGAAGCTGACGCACCTGCTGAGCCCTTCGCTGGGCGGCGACTGCAAGACGCTCATGATCTGCAACCTGTCGCCCCTCGGCCAGCACCGCGACGAGACGCTCAACTCGCTGCGTTTCGCCAAGACGGTCAACTCGTGCGAGATCGCGTTCCCGTCCATCTCGAGTCGGTCGCAGCGGGGAGAGTGAAGCTGCGGCGGGCGGAGTGTTATTCTGTGAATTAGTGTTGTATTTGGGGACCGCATCAGGCAAAGCGCGCCTCATTTGGACGCTGCCAGTCGTGCTTTCATCTCGTTGGCAATGACTTCAACGCGGGAAAGCGTTGTGTTCACTTGTGTTGTTGTTGGTGAGCTGACTTGGGCCTGCAACTCCGGTCAAAGGCTTCTCCAAGACGGCTCGGACGATAAATTACGCGCGGTCAGCCACGTCCGCGAGTTGAGGCGGACGTCGGAGCCCGTCAAGCCACCTGTGCGCGCGACGCTGAGCGATATGACCCTGGATACATGTCGGGCACGTACTCCTGTGTTGGGGGCATGGCAGACATGAGTTAGCGTCCGCGAATTGCTGCCAGCACGCTGCATTGACGCACCATATCCAGCAAGTCGCACAGTCCGAGGCATCGGAACGGCTCCAGGCGCGGGTGATTGACCACTTGGCGGAGGTACATCTCGAGCTGCGCCTTGAGCGGTCGCGGGCGGTGCCGCCACGACATGAACTTCTCCTCGTTGGTCTCGTCGTTCGGGAGCGGGCAGTCGGCCTGCACCTCATCTGGAAGCTGCGGACGACACGACACCATGAACATCGGTCAGACGAACGGAATATCATCGTGGACACATCGGCAACGCCGAGCTACCTGTTCGTGGAGTGCGGCGAAGTCGCTGTACTGGCGGCGCACTGTCCAGACGTCGTCGTCGGTCTGCACGATGATCTTGAACGACACGAAGCGGTTGCGGCCCCACGTGGACGTCGTCGCGCTCGGGATGGACACTTCGATGGTATATATGCTCGTCAGCGTCGAGCGCTCGTCGTCGCCCACGTTCTCGTCCTTGCCAAGTTGCGTCTCCTCCCCGCTTGGTGGGGACGTCACTGGCAGTTCTTCGCTTCGGTTGACCTGGTAGAAGCAATCAAGCATCAACAAACGCTCGGGTTCAGGCACGACGGCGTCAATCACAGAGCCGCACGTACGTGGACGTAGTCGTGGAACGATCCGTATCCGTGTGACACGGGCGGCCGGCGGCGCGTAGACGCGAGGTAGGCCGACGGCGTGTGGATGGCGGTGGGGAACGAAATGAAGTCGGGCGAGATGGGCGTCGAGGTTCCGAAGCACATGAGTGCGAGCAGCCCCGAGGCGGCGTAGCAGAAGCCGCCGAAGACGTCGGCGAGCGACCACGAGGCGCCGCTGAGCGCGTCCGTCGCCGGGCGTCCGAACGCGAGCCACGTCTGCTGGTGTGCGACCAGGAAGTAGGTCGCGAGCACCCACTTGGCCGCCCAGAGCGCGCGCAGGAAGACGGAGGGCGTGAGGCCGCGCCGGTACTCCATCCATAGCACGATAGACGCCATGCCCTGCCGTCCGACCGGTCTGTGGTTAGCGCAGCAGGGAGATAGATAGGCAGAGACAGACCAAGAGAGAGAGAGAGAGCAGTCGACGCACCCAGACGAGCGTCTCCATCATGAGCAGCACGGCGCGCTGCACGTCGCCGCTGGGCTGCGACAGCAGGTACCACGAGCTGTGCATCTGCTCGTAAACCCACTCGAGCGCGTGCAGCAGCACCAGCAGCGCGCAGGCCGTCAGCTTGACGCAGAACTGCCCTCCCGAGCCACACACGCAGGCGTTAGCAGGCGTTAACACGGTACTTGTTCGTCCGGGACGTACGTCGGGCGGAAAGGCGATCTCCGACAGGTACGTCATGGGCTTTGGCGCCAGCACGCGCGCGCTGTAGAGCAGCCCGAGCACCATGCAGGCGCCGTCGAAGCCCAGCAGCAGCATCTGCTCCGTGCCGCTGGCCTGCGCGCTCGCCGGGAGCGTCGCGGCGCCGCCATTGACCCCGCGGAGGTGGTCCATGGCGCCGCGGGTTACGTCTCGCGCTGGGCAATCGGACGGAAGAGGGCGGCAAGATGCGGAGTGGCGGATGATGGAGCGTAACCCGGCAGCCATCTGCGAGTGCGTCTGTTGGCGGCCCACCTGAGTTTTTGTATGGGATTGAGTATCGCCCGGATCGTGGGCGATTGACCTCTGAAGCGATTTAGATAGCAGCCAATCGGAAGACGATATTCAGATTTGAACGTCCAGGATTTGCTGAAATAGCGCGGATCTTCTGGCAGAGACAAGCTTCGAAAGCCCCAACCGCCAGCCCACACACTTCGATATCGAACCACAAGGGGTACGCGTGCATTGTATCCCCGGTTACGGCGCATGTATTGATTGGCTGAAACGAAGGATATTACGCGCTTCTGATTGGCCGGTTCGCGGAAACTCGGACGCTGTCCAAGACAGGAAAGCGGCGGCAAACCTGGATTCGCCTTGAAGTGACGGCTGCGGGGCGACTCCGGCGCGAAGGAGGGCGGTGCGAAGGCGGACGAGCAGCGCGACTCGCCGCCAAGGGAGACACAGGTAGAGAGGGACATGGTGTTTCGGCTGGAGGAGGCGGTGGCGGCGGTGGCGGCGCCCGGCCACTCGCCGCAGCGCGTGTGCGCGGCCGTGTTCGAGGCCACGCGCTTCCTCATGTACGCGAGCGACACGATGGTGGTGATCCTGGCCGAGGCGGCCGACCCACGCGCCAGCGGAGGGGCTGCGGGGCCTGCATCTCGGACACCGCCAGCTCCGGGGCCCAGACGCGTGCCGCAGTTCGAGCTGTGGCAGGTCTGGAACGTGCACGCGCCTGTCCGGAGCGTGCGGTTCAACCACACGCACAAGACGGCGCGCGGGGCGGTCGCGCTGTGCATCGACGAGGGCCGCGGGGTGCTGCTCATGCCGACCAGCGCCGCGGTCTCTGCGCTGGCGGCGCGGGTACCGCCCTCGACGGCCGACGCGCGCAAGTTCGGGTCCAGGGAGGGTGACGCGGCGGACTTTGGCGCGCAGGCGGGCGGCGCGCAGGCGAGCGACGTGTCGTTCGACTACGCCAAGACGCACCTGCACCTGCAGCTGCCGACGTGGAAGGAGACGGTGCGGTGGAAGAGTGAGGACCGGCTGATGAGTGACCTGCAGTGGGTGGAGCGCGGAGAGGACCTGCTACTCATCGGCGCAGGTGAGAAGGTCACAATCTGGAAGCTCGTGGATGACGCCGTGCAGGTGTACCTGCAGCACAGCTTCGGGCTTGCAGGCGGGATGCCGTCTCAGAGCGTCCGACACTTTGACGTCGCCCAGAACGGACTGATGGTCGCGACGGCTGGTCCCCACGACCGAGTGCTCAAGGTGTGGGCACTGGACCAGCTCACGCCGAGAGAAGGCAGCCCCATGCGACTGTTCCTGCCGCACGCGCGGGCTTTGGTCGCAATCAAGTGGTCCAAGGATGTGCACACGTTCAAGAACGTTCCGCCTCGAGACACGATCGCTGCCAAGTGCGAGATGCTGTTCACGCTCGACAAGAACGGCACCATCTCGATTTGGCGCGAAAACCTTACCCATCGCCGATCATTTGCGCTGTGGAAATCCATCGACAACCAGGATTTCTGCGGTATCAACTCGCTGGACACGAGTGAGGGAACCCCCTTGTCCAGCATGGGACTGGCTACCTTTGGACTGGTCGATAACTTCTGGACGCGGCAGGTGGACCCGGCCGTCGAGTCGTTTGGCGACCTGGTGCTTGGAGAGGCGCACATGCTCTCGGCGCTCTGTTTGTTTCACTACGGACACGGATCGTTCAGCGAGGCGCGGCAGAACGCACTCTTCAACCAGCGCATGGATGGATCGGCGAAAGTGAACAACAAACTGCTGGGCCAACGGTCAGGCGGCGTTGCAGACACACATGCAGGTGAGACGTTCGTGTGCGGGAACTCGACGCTCAAGAAGACATTCTCTGTGCACCTGCTGTATGGCGTGCACGGCAATGGGGACCTGAGCCTTTTCCGCGCCGAGTTCATTTCGTATTCGGTGAGTGCTGTACTGATGGTGGCGACGATCGCGCTCAAATGATCTCACTCTACTCAAATGCTTCCACTTCAGGGCGTTACCCCACGAATATCTCTGCTGGCTACGTGCTCGCATCTTCGCCACGAGCTTGCGGGTGCCGTCGTGTATCGCATCTCGTCGTCGGATTACAAAGGTACGCTCGCATCAACCATTGCATACGTTTTGATATATACTCACTTAAATGGTGTCGAGCAGATCGCGAGAATGGCGCATCGAGCTTTACAGTCCTGGTTGTTTTCCAGCGAACGAAGGGCTCGACAAACCTGAAGATCGCTTGCCTGCGGCTTCAAGCCATTCGCCCGTCGTCACCATCTGGGAGGGTCACACAAGGGACTGTGGACTACGCGGTACAAGAATGCGAGGTTGGGGATGTCTGCTCGAGCGTTCTCAATGCCCCAATTTCGCTCGGAGCGAGCCAGCAGATGCCTGCGGACGATGAGGAAGCGCGTAGTGCGGCAAGGAAGAAGGCATCAAGCTCGTGTGCAGCGATTTTTCGAGGCGAGATGGGTATCTCGACGGATACGCTGGACCTGTTTCGCGTCAGCCCTTCGCTTCGCAGTGCCCACATGGTGCACCAACTCGATTGTTCCGATATCGAGCCGTCGATCACGCACAACGCCTACGACAAGAGCACACGACTGATTTTCGTGTATTCCGGTGGCGTCTTGCGCGGTTACAACGTTCAACGCAAGTCTTTGCAGCAAAAAGCAGAGTCCCAAGCACCAGTGCCGAGCTTGGCTGGGAATGACACTTCTTCCCAGATTGCCGAAGCCGAGTCGGAGATGGTCCTTTGCTGCTCTGACGCATTAGGCGACGACGGTGAAGCGGATGATCTCCAGAAGTTGATCACTGTTGGTGTACCTGAGTCGATCAAGAAGGAGTGGTCAGCTTCGCTGTCGATATTCGGTGGGCAGCCAGCTTCAGTTCACCACGACTATTCCATGGTCGTTGGTCTGAAGACTGGCGGCACTGAAATTGTCGTCTGGATTTTCCAAGTGACGCTAAGTGAAGCGCCATCAGATCGGATGAAGGTATTCCGCAAGTCGGAGATCAAGGTTCCACACCCTAAGCTGCTGAGCATTCACAGCGTGCCGTTTCTGGAAGCGTTCCAGATCTCATTGGCGACTGTCGACTCGGACCTGACCTTGAAGCTGTGGACTCTAGACGACATTGATGATCCGAGAGCACTCAAGCTTGTCCACCGTGCAGATATCGCGTCGCTTCTGGCAGGAATGTCCCAACCGACACAGCAGGAAGAGAACATGGCGTTCCATACCTCGCAGGAAGAGTACACATTCAAGCTACTCAAGATCAGTGCGTGTGGACGGGCAGCGGTGCTCGTTGAGAGCGGAGACAAGGCGAATCTGTCAACTGCTGAGAACTGCAAAGTCTGCATTCTCTCGGTTGTGGACACATCGCTGGAAGGCATCGTGTCAATCCCGCCCAAGCACTTCGGAGAAGTCATTTCGCTCGAGTGGACACCGTTCGTGACACCAGAGCGTGACTGCGCGCTGCTCTTCGTAACGTCAACCTCAATCGGCATGATCAAATTCGATTGCCAGGACTGGAAGAACCGGTGGTCCATCTCGTGGACATCCAGCCGCTTTGACGTCCGACTGCATGCAGTTGCGTCGCTGTCAAACTATCCCTACACATGGGTCTCCATCGGGCCAAGCTTTTCTCGGATCAACCTGCACGACCTCGACGTGGGATCGCTGACCGTACCATCCTTCCAGCCAGCTATCTCACAGAGAATCCAAGACAGTGCTCCAGAGTCAAGACTGCTTCCCGCGCACCATCCTGTCATGCTCATGTATCTCCTCACCAAAGGCTGCTTCCAGACGCTGGAAGCGATTCTTGATGATGTCAAGGATCAAGTCGTGCTTCACGAGCAACACTGCTACTTGCGCATGATGGACGACGCTCAGCTGAAAGCACTTGCACCGATTGCGTTAGCCAAGCTTTTCAGGAGTGCAGAGGGCGATGACGAGCGATCTGAAGTGTACTTAATGGGGAAGCCTCGGAGTGGTGGCAGTGGTGGATCAAGTGGGGCTAGCTCCACACCAGCACGAGCGAGTGATCTGTTTGCGGACTTTGGAGGGTATCGACGACCGACGTACAGCGCGGCGTCGAGTGGGAGTGGCAACGATCGAGCTGACATGCTCTTCGCCCCACCGTCTGCAGGTGTGTCAACGTCAGTAGAGACGATGGATGAAACTGGTGGCACCCCGGAAGTGTCTGCGATTGAGCGAGACGTGTTTGTCAAGTTCTTCAAGGACCACAAGGACTCGCTGACGTTTTTTCCGAGGCTCAACGACGCAAACGCGTTCCTTGAGATTGTCGGAGGAATGAAGAAGGTGCTGCAGTGGGAGCGCGATAGCGCCAGGAAGAAAGATGGTGCTGCACTTCGCTTCTACGCGAGTTTGCTGTGGTCTTTTGAGGATCTGGAGACCATCAAAGACGACGAAGCAGGCGATGACTCGAGCGCTGTCATCAACACAGAAGGTGGTGGAGGAGCGATCCCTGACGCTGAGACAGCATTGGTGAAAGGCATTTGCTCTGAGCAAGTGGCCTGGGCAGCGATCAGCGATTTCCAAAACGAGATCTTACAGGAGTGTTTTCCACTCGGAAAAGTTACGTGGAAGGAGATGCAGCAACTGCGTCTCCCGTTTTGGGTGCGCAGCGCGTCGAAGCTCATGTCCTTCACCGAAAAGGTTGCACAGGCTGAGTTTGCCGCGACGCACGACCCATTTGCCGTCGCGATCTTCTACGTTCTTCTCGGCAAGACAAAGCTCCTTGCGAGTTTGTTCAAGATGGCCAACCAGACGCGAATCTTTGAGCTCCTGAGCAACGACTTCTCCGATGCGCGGTGGAAGAACGCTGCCATCAAGAATGCCTACGTCTTGAAAGCGAAGCAACGTTTCGCGCTCTCCGCCGCGTTTTTCCTGCTGGGTGGCAAGGCGCAGGAGGCAATCGCAGTTGCAGAGCACGAAGACAAGTCGCTCGTCTTGTCGTTCCTCATTGCACGAGTGTACGAGAAGTGGGACTTCAGTGGACAAAGCGATGGTGCTAGCGCCGACATATTTGGAGGTGGGTTTGCGGCAACGTCGTTCACTGGTCTCAGCTCGTCGCTGCGGAGCGTCAGTGGGTCATTCAGCGCTGATGGCCCGAGTGATTCGTCCGAATCGATTCGCGTCTGTGCCGATTTCCTGAACACTGCGGTATGGTCCAAGGCAAAGCGCCACGAGGACATTTACTCGCAGTTTCTTGTCAAGTACTTGTCTGGCGACATTTCCAAAGCCGTTGATTGTTTGCTGAGGCTACCAGAGGGGGATATGCGCTGCGTATTCAGCCAAGACGGCTCGGCTGTCCAGCCACCGAGCCGGTACTGGCGCATGTTTGGAGAGACGCTTCTCGGCGCATCGGAGATGGTTCGTTTTCTCCGAAAGACGATCAGCCCGATCAAGGTGTCTGTCAAGGAACAGATCGTCAAGCTAAACACAGTTGCACTCAGCCGAATGCAAGGTGTTGGGCTCACGCTTGGCGCTCTATTCCAGCAACGGGACTTGAGCGCGCTGTGTCAAGAGCTTGCAAAGGCCTCGCCAGCTAGCACCGCTACGGCGGAGTTACTGAGCTGTCGGCTCCATATCTTGACCTCGGCGGTCGGAGGTCAGATTGACTTTCTATACACTTCGTTCGTGAAAGAGACCCGCGGCCAGCTCCTCTCCGGTACTTCCTCTTTGCCCGAAGCGGACTTTGAAGAGCGAGTGGACGAAGCGATCGAATCCGTCGTTGCAGGCGCTGGGGTATACCTCGTTGAAGCCCGGCCAGAAACCCATAGCGAGTACTTAGAGGCCGTGCTGAAGCAGGCGACGGTGGATTCGCTCAAGTACTCGGGGCGACTCGCTGCCTTGGACTTTTTAGTGGCGCGGTGGAATGCCGCCTCGTCCTCTCACACCAGTGGCCATGCAGTCGAATCTCACGCGCTGTCCAGTCCGGTCCCGCAGTTCATTGACCTCATCATTGAAGGCATTGCAGTCGTGGGATCAGGCGACGTGATGGCGTCGGCGACGGACCAGCTGCACACAAGACGAGTGGACCAAGTGTGCTCGGAACTCCTGTCGGCGGCGTCCCGGCTGTTGATTTGGCTGTTTTGCTTCCATATGAAGCCCGTCAAGGAACGGAGCGCTATGGAGAGCGCGGGCTACGTTCGAGTCGCTGTTTCGGCCGTGTACAGCGTCATTTGCGTGTGCAGTCGATACATTCGTTGTCCAAGCTGTTTGTACCGCGTCTGCGCTGTGATGTTCCCGCACAAGCCGCCGCTCTCAAAAAAAGCAGAGGAGCGCTTGAGAGCGATCGCATCTGCTGATGTGTGCGTGTACTGCTCGGCCTACCGCCGCCCGCGACCGCCAACCACGCCTTCCAAGGCCCCTTTACTGCAAGACGACCTCCCATCGCTCTTCCAAGTGGTGCAGATGCTACAGTGCGAGCTGGAGAACTTCGCCGCTGACGTCAAGACGAACAGGCTGCAGTTGTCCCCCACGGACTCGTTTGTGCCATTCTCTTACTGTCCATACTGGACAATGCTGCTGGTGGCGTCGTGCAACGCCATGCCCTCTCATGTATCCAAGATCGCGACCTCGGAATCGTTGCCGCCACAGTCGATCACCATCAAGGCGGCCGGGCAGAAACTGGTCGAGGCGTGGTGGGCGTACAACGGCAAACTGTCCAAGTTCGCAATCAAGCATTTGCTTTGTGAGCTGGCGGGGCTGCACTTCAGCCCGTTTGTTGTCGAGCCAACCACGTCAGTCGCTTCACCGGACGTAAACACCACTCTCAGTCCTAGCTCCGGATCCTCGCCAATTCGCCGTTCCAAGAGCGTTGATGTGCCATCAGCTGATGCAGGGACCCCAAAAACAGCCAGCCCTCAGCTCTCACCGTCTGGTGGTTCTTCTTCGCCAGTGCGCAAAGATTTCGACTCTCGACGTCAGCTGCTGAAGTGCTCCTGCGACGATTGTCCGTGGCTGCTGGTTCTGAACCTGTTTGCTGAGAAAGACGAGCTGCTTTTGAGGTTAACCGGCCAGCTTGACGTCTGCAACGAGAAGGTCAACAACGAGATCGCGTGGGGGCGATTGCCGGAGATCCCGTCGCGCAAAGCTCCGCTCACGCGCTCGCAAAAGATTTTGCTGACAACCGTCGCTGGCCATCCGGCGGCGGGAAACCGCGCGTCAGATATGACGGAGCTGGTCCAGAAGCGAGGACACGCACCTTCGTCGACGGGCGTTAGCGTGCAGCCAGCCTACCGCAGCGAGACAAACATCAAGGGCATTTGCTTCAACCGCGCGGCCGACACGCTCGAGCTCGTGTATTGCAGTAGCAAGGGCATTTGCAGAACCTCCTCTGTGGACTACTCGGATGGGAGCAAGCTCCAGTTCAAGGGCGTGTACGGGGTCCCTCAAGCGACTGCGTTCTTCCCGGACACTCCACCTGGTGCAGCGCAGCGCAAAGTGCGCGTCGACAGCAGCCAATACGTCCAGACCAGAGCGGCCGAAGAGATGCTCCCACCTCCGGTTCCGACGCTGAATGTGCGCGTGAATGGGTCGCCAGGAAGCATCCTGTCTCCTTCTCCGGCCGAGGCGAAGGCGTCGAGTTTCAAGCCTACAACCGTCGAGTCGCACCCGTTCCTCCCGCTGTACGTGTCGGGTAACCACAAGGGTCAGGTGCACTTGTGGTCGTTTGACAGCCTCAGTGCCATGGGTTCGTTCCGCGTCAAGGAAGTCGTCGCGGTAAGCTTAACGCGCGTGCCATCCTTCACCAGCCGATGTCGGCTAATCAGGTTCTTGGTGTGTTGTGCTGCAGCCGTATCCATCCAGCCCGTCCATGTCCAGTCGTCGAGACATCAAGGCGATCCGCTTCGACAACCTTGGCCAACAAGTGCGCATTGGTTGAGTTGACGACATCATGATTCGAGCGCTAACCCGCTCGTGCTTGATGGTGTGTTTTGCACACAGATGGGCGTGGTGGACAACAGCGGACACCTCTACTTGTGGAAGTTCGCCAGCCTGGACCGAGCCCCGTACTACCGAGACATCGAGGTATGCTGCGCCTGTAGAGACTCCACTTATCATTGTTTGACGTCGTGCGCGCGTGTAGTGTCATGACAAAGGAGCGAAGGGCCTGACGTTCATCAACTCGGGGAGCTGCTTGGCCACGGTCGGGGTCTCATCGCAGTTAGTTTCGCTTCCACACATTCGTCGCTCCCAATTGATCATCAGTGCTGACCTTGGTATGCGCTTTCACTTACAGGAAGCGGAGCGTGTGCGTGTGGGACACGCTGTTGCCGTCGTCGAAGGCGCTGATCGCTGCACCTGTTTGCCACCCGGCGGGTGCGACCGCCGTGGTGTTCTCAGCAACTCACCAACTGCTCATCTCCGGCGGGGAAGGCGGCTCCATCAGCGTCTTCGACATGCGCCAGCGTCGCGTGCTGCACAACTTGTCGAGCGCGCACGAGACGGCGATCAAGACGCTCGCGCTTCACCCGAGCGGCGAGTGCCTGCTCTCGGGCTCGGCAAGCGGGGATGTGAAGATCTGGTCGCTGCCCATCTTTCGCGAGGTCGCGGCGCTCGGCAAGGTCCACTCGAAGCAGTCGTTCCTGGGCGACGCGGCCTCCAACATCCTGGGTGACGCCGCGTCCAATATGGCGATCAATGTGGTGCGTCTGGCCGTGCTACCTGATACTGTGGCCGTGAACGCTGTACTGATCGGACTCGTGCATGCCTGGTGGATGTGCATTGCAGACGAACCTCTCGTGGGGCGTCACGGACTCGATTGCCACGGATGAGTACTTCTTCACGAGCGGCACGGACGGATCGATCCAGCGCGTCAAAGTGCCATCGCTGACCAGAATGCTGTGAACTCTGGGACGCAGTGATCAGTCGAGTGGGAACGTCTAATGATGCGAATCACCTCGTGAATGAATGCATGACTTGTCTGCGCGATCATGTGCTGACCAGGGCGTGTCCTGACGCATGAGACGAAAAGACGCGGATCGGCGACTCGACCCGGTGGTGGGAACGGTCGTGGCGGTTCCGATCCCGATCCGCGCAGCCAGATCGAGTCCCTTGCGGCGCCGTGATTGTTCAGCCGGCGACCCAGCAGACGCGCAACCGCGAGATTGATCAAGATGCCGCCGAAGAAGGCAGGTGGATCGCCCATCAAGAAGAAGGCCAAGGACGGTGGCAAGGCGGCGGCTCAAGGCGGCGACGGCAATGGCGGGGCAGGTGGAGCTGGAGTAGCTGGCGGCCTCGGAGACGGCGCACTGGGCTCCGGGCAAGACAACGACGAGATGGACGCCTACCATGAGCCAGTGAGTCGCACCACTGCTTTCGCCAAGCTAAACGCCTTCGGGCAGACTCACCGTTGCTGTCTTGCCCCGCTCATCAGGTCAAGAAGATCGTGATCCCGGAGAACCAGCTCAAGCTGAGCGAGCAGGAGCTGAAGGAGGAGTTCTCGCGCGTGCTGACGGCCAACGACCCGAACGTGCCCAACAACATCACCAAGTATAACTACAAGGAGCGGTGCTTCAAGATGGACCCGCCCGGGCCGGGCGACCACCTCTTCGTACACCTGTGCGCGGACGGCAGCATGCTGCACCGCGAGTCCGAGGACGCCAAGACGCAGGCCGCGTTCGAGCAGAAGATGGCGGAGGAGGCGAAGGAGGCGCGTGAGCTGGCAATCCGGCAGGCCAAGGAGGAGGCCGAGGCCAAGGGCGAGAAGATCGACGAGGCCGCCTTCCAGTTCGAGTCGGGCAAGAACCAGTTCAACTACAGCGAGCGAGCCGCGCAGACGTACACGAACCCGCTTCGCCAGCGGTCCGTCGAGACGGAGCCGCCTCCGGTGGTGAGCTTTCGCGCGACAGTGACGCAGTGGGAGATCTACGACACGTTCATGGAGGCGTACGAGCAGCACCAGCGCGAGCAGCTGCAGCTGCAGAAGGTCGCCCAGAAGAAGGACAAGGACGAGAAGGGAGATGCCGGGGCAGCTGGCGGTGGCGCCGAGATCTTGGGGTCCGCCGCGGCCGCGTCTGGTGGAGGTGGCGGCGGTGCAGCCGCGGGCGGAGGAGGCAAGGGGAAAGGCGACGACATGGTACACTCGGCCATGATGGGCAAAACGCTGCGCATCATGGAGCGCATGGTGAACCAGAACGCGGACGACGAGATCTTCCACGACTTCAAGTACTGGGAGGACGCGAGCGACCAGTTCCGCGAGGGCGAAGGCTCGCTGCTGCCGCTCTGGCGGTTCGCGAGCGACCGCGCCAAGAAGAAGCAGGTGACGGCGCTGTGCTGGAACCCGCGGTTCGGCGACCTGTTCGCGGTCGGCTACGGCTCATACGATTTCCTCAAGCAGGGCAGCGGCGTCGTGTGCTGCTACTCGCTCAAGAACGCGAGCCACCCCGAGTTCACGTTCACGACCGAGTCGGGCGTCATGTGCCTGGACTTCCATCCGCAGCACCCAGCGCTGCTGGCCGTCGGGTGCTACGACGGCACAGTCGCCGTCTTCGACGTGCGCACCAAGGCCAACCGGCCCGTGTACATGTCGACGATCAAGACGGGCAAGCACACGGACCCCGTGTGGCAGGTGAGCTGGCAGGACGAGGACCTTGCCAAGGAACTCAACTTCTACTCGATTTCGTCGGACGGGCGCGTGGCCAACTGGGTCATGAGCAAGAACGAGCTCAAGATGGAGCCAGTCATGCAACTCAAGCTCGTCGCAAGCGCCAAGGACGACCCGGAGGAGTCGTCGCTCGCGGGGCTTGCTGGCGGCTGCTGCTTCGACTTCAACTCCTTCAGCGAGCACCTCTTCGTCGTGGGCACGGAGGAGGGCAAGCTGCACAAGTGCTCCAAGGCCTACTCCGGGCAGTACCTCGAGACGTACGCGGGCCACCACATGGCGGTCTACGCCGTGCGCTGGAACCCGTTTCACGAGCGTGCCTTCCTCTCGTGCAGCGCTGACTGGACAGTCAAGCTCTGGGACCACGCGCTGCCGGACCCGGTCATGTCGTTCGACCTGGGCAACGCTGTCGGAGACGTGGCGTGGGCACCGTACTCGTCCACGGTGTTCGCCGCCGTCACGAGCGACGGCAAGGTGCACGTATTCGACCTGGCCGAAAACAAGAACGAGCCGCTGTGCGAGCAGAAGGTGGTCAAGCGCGCCAAGCTCACGCACGTCGCCTTCAACTCGCAGGACCCCATCTTGCTCGTGGGCGACGACCGCGGGGGCGTCAACTCGCTCAAGCTCTCGCCGAACCTTCGCAAGATCTCCGGCGCGGACGACGAGAGCGCGGGTGCAGGCGTCCCTGGCGCGGCTTCTGGTGGTGGCGGAGCGGTGGCCGCGGTAGTGGGAGCGGCAACGCCTGCGCTCGCTGAGCTGCGCAACGTCAAGGCGCGTTTCAAGAAGGAGTACGAGAAGATGGACAAGCTGCTCAACTCGAACGACAACAAGGTCGAGCGGTGAAGCGGGACGCTTCGAGGGCCGGACGAGTAGAGGGCGGGGGTCTTGCTGCGCGCTGTCTATTGTAATGGATATGCATGTCTGCCTCGCGAGATGCATGTCAATACCTGGACGCGTCGTCCAGGTCGTTGGCTCCGTCCAACTCGCCAGTCTGCTTGCTGGCTGTCCGTCAGAAGGTCGCGGCGAAGGTCCTGGACAGGATGGCTTCACACAGATCGGCGTCGCAGGAGCGAGTGAGCGCCGCGTGCTCCTGCGCGGCGTCGAGCGCCGAGCGGCCGAGGTTGTTGCGCGCCTGCACGTTGAAGCCGCGGTCAAGCAGCCACTGGCACATGCGGTACTGTCCGTTGGCGGCGGCTTTGTGCAGCAGCGAGTCACCGCGGCGGTCCAGCACGTCCAGGTTCACGTGCAGGTGCGCGAGGTGCTCGAGCACCGGCAGGTGGCCGCCGCGGGCGGCCCAGTGAGCAGCTGTCCAGCCCAGCCGGCCCCGCACGTCCAGGCGGACGTTACGCGCTGCAAGCTTGGCACACGACCGTCGGAACGCGACCATGTCGCCGTCTCGTGCACTGTCCAGCAGCGCGTCGATGTGCTCGTCGTCGTCCGCCTCGCTAACGTCGGAGGTCTCGTGGCTGCTTGTCGGCCTATCGGCGATGTTGCTGCTGCTGCTAGACTGTCGGCTGATGGGGACGGAACCGGTGGCTGGCACCAGCGAGATCTCGATGAGGTCCACCAGTTCGTCGGCGTCGGTCTCCTCTCGCGTTGAGGCGTGGTCTGGACCGGAGGAGGCTTTCTCGCTCGTGTCCGAGGTGCTAGAGTCCCGCCGGACGACGTGAAGGCGCCTTGAACTACCGCTCTTCATTCGGTGGAGCGGCTTCTTGGTGTTGAGGCTGTTCTGATGCTTGGAAGGCGCGAGCATTGATGGTGTCGACGGCTTGACAATTTCCACCGCCATGGCTTTGTGGAGGAGAGCAGCAGGCTGCAGCGGAGCGGATCGGTCAATGTCTCCAAGTCTCCATCCGTCGCGCAGTGCGGCACCAGTCCAGGCAGCGGTTATTCTTGTCGGCCGGCAGTCCGTTTTGCTTCACTCACAGGCAGAGGCATGCGATGGTGGAATGGCAACTGTTGCCATGCAATGGCAGCCCTTCTGGCCTCTTCTTGCTTGAACTGGGATGCTGTTGTAAATTTCTGCGTTGGAATCGCCGCCGTCACCACCGCTTCACACGTGCAACTGCACGAACAATCGCATGCCAAGTGCGCACGAAGAAGAGGCGCAGACTCTTCGCCATTGAATCAACGGCCGACACGCCAAGGCGGCGCAGCACTTCCTTTCTATTCGTACCGATGGGACCGCGCAAGATCACGATCACCCGCACAAGTTCATGTTGATCACGTCTCGCTGTCACGAATATAGGTGCCAACGCGATCTTGCACCGACTGCTTGACGGCTTCGTATGATGGGGCCGTGACCTCGTCCTTGTTGCGAGAGACAGAGATGTGACGGGCTTGCTCTTGGTCTCGTCGTCTGGTCAAACTCGACTCCTGTTGCTGAGCTGCCTGGCGTCTTCTCCACGCCGCGGTCACCAACGGATTTGCGTTCGAAGCCTCGATTCGTAGACGATCTCGCAATGCTCTCCCGATGAATCGACTCGTTGGCTGGGACGAGCACATTCCCAACTGCTGAAGACACAGCACGAACGCGTCAATGTGCGTGACCTCGATGCAGTGACTGAACCACGCGACTTCGACAGGGAGTAGACGCTCGAGGCGCTCGGCGTTTAGTGCAAGCTCGGGCCAGCAGCCGTCAGCGTCAACACTTGCGGATTCACCATTCTCACGGCCAGCGAAGCAGCTCTTCTGGGTCAGAATCGAGCGCAGCAGCTCGCCCTCGGACTCGTTCGCGAGGAGTGCAACTGCAAGGGGTAACGGCAGCATAGAGCACCGCGTGAACTTGTCGCCCACAGGACGACGACGCTCGCGATCTTTCCCGCGATGCCCAGCCGCGCCAACAAGTACGCTGGAATCGGAATTTCCCCCTGTTGTGAGTGCAACACAAGCTCGTGGTCGGATACTCTCCGTGTCGGGGTCAATTTGCCGCGCAAAGAAGAGTAACGGGTGCGTGTCGTTCCCAATAGCCGTGCTGCCCAAGATGAGGTGTCCAACAAGATCGGATGAACAGAAGACTCCGCCGAATCGGTCGTGGAGCGCCACCCGAGTTAGCGTCAGGGAACTCGAGCTCGAACAGGGTCTGGTCTCACCATCGTCATCCTCGTTGCTAGTTGTGAATAGCTCGTTGAAGCGTCGAACAACCTCGCGACACAGGTACCCGACCTTCTCGCGGGGGTTGATAGGGATGCACAGGCGGTGCTCGTCGACTTGGACTAACAGCCGCACGACGGGAGGTAGAGACGATAGAAGCGCGTCAGAGATGCCTATGGGGACAGTATTGCTTTCTGCCGGCTCGTCTTCTTCGTTGTGAATTGGAACTTCGTTGCTTGATGGTGATCTGTGGCCCACGTCTTGCATCTCCAACTCCTGCTCCACGCTCAGACCGCCCAGTTCGTCGCAATCATCCGCTTCGGGATCAGTCAAACTCTTGTCTGCTGTGTCTTTGCCAGATATTTCGGTGCCGTCGATATCGTCAGATTCCAAATAGGTTGTTGTAGCTCTCGTACGAGTACGCTCTCCGCTACTTGCGTAGTCGTCACCGTCGCCTCCTTCGTGATCACCCCTGGCATCATGATCAGGATCTTCCTGCTCGATAACTTCATCGTGTTGATCTGCATCGCTGGCTCCATCTTCATGTCCATCGTGGCCGTCTGGCATTTCACCGGAGTGACCACGATCCTGAGCACTGTTTGGCATGGTAGCGACGATCGGGGTTCGGACCTCGGCCGCACTTGTCGGAGACGAGAACGGGGACAAGAACGGGGATTTCATGGGTTTCCCGATGCGTGGCAGATTCACGAATCGAGCTGCTGACTCGAGTGACTGTGCTGCTAGGCCAACCACCTCCGTCTCGATCGCCTGATGCGTTGACTTCACCATCTTGAACCCACCTCGAAACACGTTGGCGGCTCCGGCGACCATTTTCATTGGGTTCACCAAGTCTTCAGCTGTACTCAGAAGAGAAGTACCCATCGACCCGAGCGACTTGCTGTTCGCTGGCTGCTGCTCGCTGCTCGATACTGGGACAGCTCGCGGCTGGTGTGCTTGATCTTGCTTGTTTGTTGTTTGTTTTGAGTCTGATGGTGAGGGCTTTTCGGTGTGACGTGTTGGCCCGATTTTTCCGGCTGCCGGTCTTGCTGATGTTTCTTTGTGATCCAGAGTCTCAGTTGACGCCATGCGCATCACTTCCGCAGCATCGCTATCCGGAGTATGACTGTGGTTGAGGATTTCACCAGGGTCCACTTCATCCCCGTAACTGGGTGTGCAGGGTACTCCAACATTATCCGCTTCATCACTTGGACTGCTTCCAATTTGATGCTGATGGTAATGGGGGTGAGAAGATAGGCAATAGAGTCGAACAAAGTGCTGGATCCGACGACACGCGCTTACACGCGTCAGTTGGAGGCGCGGTACTGGTGCTTTGTCGTTGAGCGCAATAGAAAGCACTCTCGGGACCTGATTATGCGTGAACCGCATCAGGGTCGGAGATACTAACAGCGTGCGGAAGTCCAGCGTGCTCTGTGTGGACAGATACCCGAGCTGATTGTCCATCACGGCAGCAACTTGCTTGAACAGGCTTTTGTTTTGCGGTGTTGCCGACTGTGAGCCAGCTTGTCCCCACATTGTGAACTCGAGGACACGCAGCTGCAGCACGGCCGTGAGCAGAGTTGGTACTGTATCGTCGGGAGAAGTACTGCCGCTGATAAACTCACTGGAGATCCGCTGGAACCCATGTTGGAGGAAGCGACAGCTGATGGGATCGACTTGGCAGCGCACTCGATCGACTTGGACGTGCACACTACCCTGCGGATGGCATGATGCACAGATGGACGAGCCATCAGAGAAGCTCGATCGGAGTTTGAAACCTTCTACTACGAAGGAGGCACCGGATGGTGCTTTCGATGCCACCACGGCTGCTTGAGGGTCAAACGCTGTAATAGAGGCGTGATCGACGTCGAGAAAGCAGCGGTCCGGATACTGCACCTGGAGTCCAAGCAGCGGTATTTCCCAGCAGCAAGTACCCGCGAGCGGACTCGGTTGATGCTCAGAGAGAGGACGAGGAGACAATCGCTTGCTCGATCCATTGTTCTTCAATGCCCCACTGTCACCATGCTGAAGCTGCCAACACCCGCATTCCTGAACTGTGCACTCCAGCATTTGGAATGCGAGCGGCAGGACGGGGACGAAGACTGCGCTGCCATTAAACTCGGTCGACTCGGTCGTCAGCTTCACGCACGAGAGTTTCACCGCAATCGTCCGGTCGACAGTGTACGCGCCGCCACAAGTTTTCATGAGCTGTTGAACATTGTGGAACAGGTGACTGTCCGCGTAGAACTCAAGCTCTTCCAAGTGAAGCACCACGCGGACAAGAACAGCCCTCAGTGCTGATTGATGTCCGCGATCTACGTCACTATTGGTAGTTGATTCGGGGACATTGTCAGGCAGACACGCCGGAGGAGAAGGCGGACTTGGGTTTGCACGAGGTGATCCCGTGGGCGATCCACTGGGCAACACCGACGAGGTCGCTCGTGATTTTTTCATCGTCTTGCCGCAGACGTGCGAATCGATGTCGTCCAGGCGGATTTTGTGGTGGCATGTGCCACACGTGATGGTCTCCGCCAGCTCCTTCTCGTTCAACGAGTGGTACAACTCGTTCAAGACGAGCGCGAGGTCGCCCTCGATGCGGCATTCGATGTGCTGTAATCGCCACTGGATGAGCACGCCGTTTTGATTCAGTGGAAGCTTCATCACGCGTAAAACCCCGCGTTCAGGCGTCAGTTTGGCGACAATAGCGTCGCGGAATCGAACAACGAGCGCGTCCAAGCTCAATTGCAGTTCGCATGACTCGTCTTGGCCCACAATCAGGTTCAGAATCGCCTGCTGAGCCACGAAGGAGACGCTTTGCTTCCCAAGACGCTCCGACTGGAATGTCATGACAGCTTCGAGTGAGCCTCGGAGGGTTATTTGCCAGGCGAAGCTTGCTTGTGACGCATTACCAGCACAATCCACGCTCTCGGGGCCTGTAGGCCGTTTACTGCTGCTGTTGGAGTTGAACCTCCCCGCTCCTTGCTCGACGGAGCCACGATGGACTTGGTGATGGTGATGCAGTCGAGCCTGAGGGTCTCTGCTAGAAGCGTCTGCTGCCGAAGAAGGCGAGCTCCATCGATATACAGCGTGGAAGATGGTGCACAGCTGTGCGTACTGCTGGGCAGAGTGCTCGAAGCGCAACGCGCCTAAGCTGACATCCATAACCCGCGACAGTGCCTCCCACGACTCGGCGCTGGACGATCGCTGCCCAAACAGTGTCATTCGAATCGAGACTGGGTTCTCGTGCAGCAGCTTCGTCGGCGATGAAGTTGCCGGCGACGCAGTCGTTTCGCCTGTTTCTAGCACCTGCAGGCTGCATACGAACGAGACGAACTTGAAGCGCGTGCGCAGCAGCCCATCGGGCGATCGATCGACGCAGTTGCTCAGGTCACGCATGTCCTGCCACAAGGCGTTGGTCGTCCGAGCGCGTAGGTCCGCCAGCTCCAGGTGCAGCTGCAGCTTGGCGCTCTGCACGAACACCTTGACGTACACGTTGCTGACCGACAGCGCGAGGCGCTCGCTGATCATGGTAGCGAACGCGTACATGCTGGCGATAGAGCCCAGCGGGTCGGCCTCGAACCGCGCCGCCTGCACTCGCCGCTCTGCTTCCCGTCGCTGGTCGTCATCGCACTCGTCGAGGTGCCGGACGTCGATGAACAGATCGCCGAGCTGCAGCGACAGCGGCTCCTGCAGGAACTTGTCCGCCGCCGTCCACGACGGCACGCGAATCGACAGCTCGGAGCAGAAGACACGCGTTATGAGCAGTGTCGATGGCACGTGAAGCAGCGCGGCGACCTTGTCAGGTTTGAGGTCTGTGGACAAGCGGACAGCAGCGAGTCAATGATAGGTCTCGTCGGTGAGGCGACGGGAGGGACTGATCGCTCGGCACGTACGGACTTTGGGGAGCGACAGTTGAATGCGGTTAAACGACTTGGCGCTGAAGTCTCGCGGGAGCATGTCGTCCTTGAACCCGTCGATCCAGTAGTGTAGCTGCTTGCGCAGGTACTCCTTCATCATGGTCGAGGTGTTGGCCGCCATGGTCGCCGGGCTCGTTCGTTCCCCGGCCTCCAAGGCAGCTCCGATGCCGCCAAAGCGCTCACACTGAGCGGCAGATCGCCAAGATCACAGTCGTCGCACCTGATTGAGCGCTTGGTGCGAACTTCAATCGTCGCGGGCGGTTGAAGAGCCTCACTGACCGGCGCAACTCGTCATTCACGATGTTGACCCTCGAAAGGTCGCGACGAGAGTCGTTCCCAAGGGGTACTCAGTACCCCATAGGATACACATAACCCATGAACGCGTAACCTCTTTATATTCATATTGTGAGACATATTGCATTAGTTTAACGATCTCATCTGATTTGATAGGTTTTATGGAACCTGTCACGATTTGATATGACCTGTGATACTCGATATTTAGTCATTTATAAATTTACGCGGAGATCTATCAGCACAGTCCCTGTTCAAAACTTGGCTGCTGCAGTCTCAGGCATGGCGGCAAGGAGGCGAGGAGCGGCACCGCCGCCGTCGCGCGCGCAGGGCGACCTGGACGCGTTCGTGACCGCGCAGCTTCTGGACAACGGGATGGACGCGGTGGCGGCGAGGGTGAACGCGCTGCGTGAGCGTCTGTTGCTTCTGCAGGCGGCAGGCGGCGGCGCCGAGGAGAAGAAGCGGCTGGCGCGGCGACTGCAGCACAGCCTCGCGATGGCGTGCCGACTGCTCACCAGGCAGCGCGCGCAGATCCAGGACGCGGTGGAGGCGATCGAGATCGACCTACGGGACGGCGTCATCGGCGAGAGCTCGACCAGGGACAGGAGCGAGGCGGCGACCAACGAGTACCGGCGCACGTACGCGCGGCCTGCGGCGGGCAGCGTCGCGGTCGAGGACGCGGACGTGGCTGCGAGCTACGTGGCGCCGCAGCCGGAGGACGTGCTACCGCGCGCCTGCCTCGTGGCAGCCAAGGTGGCGCGCAGCCACGAGCTGTGGATCTTGGCGCGCGTCGTGCGGTTCGACGCGGCGAGCAACATGTACGAGGTCGAGGACGTGGACTCTGGGGAGGAGGACGACGACGGCAGCGCGCCTCGGCGGCACCACTTGGTGCCGTGGAACCAAGTGGTCGAGCTGCCGGCGGGCACGCTCAAGGAGGGCGAGTGGATCCAGTACGCCGTCGACGAGCGCGTGATGGCCATGTACCCGAACACGACGAGCTTCTACCGCAGCACGGTGCGCGTGCCGAACCCAAAGGTGAGTGCGTGCGTCATGCTGGGGAGGAGGAGGCTCCGGTCTGGACGCTGTCGGTGGCGTGGGCGACCATCTCATGCGCTGGTGCTCGCAGGGTGCGCCATTTGTGGTCCTCAAGTTCGACGAGGACGAGGACGAGTACGGCTTCATCCCCGACCAAAAGGTGCCCTTTCGATTCGTCGCGCCGCTCAAGCCGTGGCACCAGAAGTAGCGACGGCCAGTGGACGTCGTGCGGGTGTCGAGCTCACCGACGCTGTGCCAGCCGCGACCTCGGCCCCGATGCGTCCGAAAAGACCGCGGATGGACGTGAAGGCAAGTCGATCACTCAGCGGGGCGTACAATCTATTATAGCAGCCATCATTATTACCGCGCACGCTAACTTGGGCTGGCACGAAGGCACATCAGTGTCAGCATGGTCACGTTGCAATTCGTCAAGCAACCACGTCCTTCCAGCATGCGACTCGGTCGGACGCCAGTGACAGCCACGGGCATGTCGACGACATTGACTTGATATCCGCCATGGACA
Source organism: Phytopythium aichiense (assembly GCA_023338125.1). Lineage (NCBI taxonomy): Eukaryota > Oomycota > Peronosporomycetes > Pythiales > Pythiaceae > Phytopythium > Phytopythium aichiense. The sequence continues at coordinate 35,691 of JAADYH010000125.1, forward strand.
CCTGACTAATATCGCAGACCAGACAACGCAACACAACATGCAGCATGCACCATACATCACACACCAGCTCATTGACTCAGCCAGAACACGCACACATCCTGCACACACC